>CM075871.1:35475312-35655312 GCA_038021265.1 Cyprinella venusta
GTCAAAATTTCGGCCAAAAACGACAGTGTTACCCCTTATGTTTTTTTTTCGGGTCAAAAATTTGACGTCCGATATCTCGGCTCTGGAAGGGTCTAGAGCCTCCATTTTTGCGCGCTGGTCGAAGTCTCGTGGCCCTCTGTCAGAATCCAGAGTTTCAAGAAGATCGGAGGGGGTCAAAATTTCGGCCAAAAACGACAGTGTTACCCCTTATGTTTTTTTTTTCAGGTCAAAACTTTGACATCCAATATCTCGGCTCTGGAAGGGTCTAGAGCCTCCATTTTTGCGCGCTGGTCGAAGTCTCGTGGCCCTCTGTCAGAATCCAGAGTTTCAAGAAGATCGGAGGGGGTCAAAATTTCGGCCAAAAACGACAGTGTTACCCCTTATGTTTTTTTTTTCGGGTCAAAACTTTGACATCCGATATCTCGGCTCTGGAAGGGTCTAGAGCCTCCATTTTTGCGCGCTGGTCGAAGTCTCGTGGCCCTCTGTCAGAATCCAGAGTTTCAAGAAGATCGGAGGGGGTCAAAATTTCGGCCAAAAACGACAGTGTTACCCCTTATGTTTTTTTTTTTCAGGTCAAAACTTTGACATCCGATATCTCGGCTCTGGAAGGGTCTAGAGCCTCCATTTTTGCGCGCTGGTCGAAGTCTCGTGGCCCTCTGTCAGAATCCAGAGTTTCAAGAAGATCGGAGGGGGTCAAAATTTCGGCCAAAAACGACAGTGTAACCCCTTATGTTTTTTTTTCAGGTCAAAACTTTGACATCCGATATCTCGGCTCTGGAAGGGTCTAGAGCCTCCATTTTTGCGCGCTGGTCGAAGTCTCGTGGCCCTCTGTCAGAATCCAGAGTTTCAAGAAGATCGGAGGGGGTCAAAATTTCGGCCAAAAACGACAGTGTTACCCCTTATGTTTTTTTTTTCAGGTCAAAACTTTGACATCCAATATCTCGGCTCTGGAAGGGTCTAGAGCCTCCATTTTTGCGCGCTGGTCGAAGTCTCGTGGCCCTCTGTCAGAATCCAGAGTTTCAAGAAGATCGGAGGGGGTCAAAATTTCGGCCAAAAACGACAGTGTTACCCCTTATGTTTTTTTTTTCAGGTCAAAACTTTGACATCCAATATCTCGGCTCTGGAAGGGTCTAGAGCCTCCATTTTTGCGCGCTGGTCGAAGTCTTGTGGCCCTCTGTCAGAATCCAGAGTTTCAAGAAGATCGGAGGGGGTCAAAATTTCGGCCAAAAACGACAGTGTTACCCCTTATGTTTTTTTTTTCGGGTCAAAACTTTGACATCCGATATCTCGGCTCTGGAAGGGTCTAGAGCCTCCATTTTTGCGCGCTGGTCGAAGTCTCGTGGCCCTCTGTCAGAATCCAGAGTTTCAAGAAGATCGGAGGGGGTCAAAATTTCGGCCAAAAACAACAGTGTTACCCCTTATGTTTTTTTTTTCAGGTCAAAACTTTGACATCCAATATCTCGGCTCTGGAAGGGTCTAGAGCCTCCATTTTTGCGCGCTGGTCGAAGTCTTGTGGCCCTCTGTCAGAATCCAGAGTTTCAAGAAGATCGGAGGGGGTCAAAATTTCGGCCAAAAACGACAGTGTTACCCCTTATGTTTTTTTTTTCAGGTCAAAACTTTGACATCCAATATCTCGGCTCTGGAAGGGTCTAGAGCCTCCATTTTTGCGCGCTGGTCGAAGTCTTGTGGCCCTCTGTCAGAATCCAGAGTTTCAAGAAGATCGGAGGGGGTCAAAATTTCGGCCAAAAACGACAGTGTTACCCCTTATGTTTTTTTTTCAGGTCAAAACTTTGACATCCAATATCTCGGCTCTGGAAGGGTCTAGAGCCTCCATTTTTGCGCGCTGGTCGAAGTCTCGTGGCCCTCTGTCAGAATCCAGAGTTTCAAGAAGATCGGAGGGGGTCAAAATTTCGGCCAAAAACGACAGTGTTACCCCTTATGTTTTTTTTTTCAGGTCAAAACTTTGACATCCGATATCTCGGCTCTGGAAGGGTCTAGAGCCTCCATTTTTGCGCGCTGGTCGAAGTCTCGTGGCCCTCTGTCAGAATCCAGAGTTTCAAGAAGATCGGAGGGGGTCAAAATTTCGGCCAAAAACGACAGTGTTACCCCTTATGTTTTTTTTTTCAGGTCAAAACTTTGACATCCAATATCTCGGCTCTGGAAGGGTCTAGAGCCTCCATTTTTGCACGCTGGTCGAAGTCTCGTGGCCCTCTGTCAGAATCCAGAGTTTCAAGAAGATCGGAGGGGGTCAAAATTTCGGCCAAAAACGACAGTGTTACCCCTTATGTTTTTTTTTCGGGTCAAAACTTTGACATCCGATATCTCGGCTCTGGAAGGGTCTAGAGCCTCCATTTTTGCGCGCTGGTCGAAGTCTCGTGGCCCTCTGTCAGAATCCAGAGTTTCAAGAAGATCGGAGGGGGTCAAAATTTCGGCCAAAAACGACAGTGTTACCCCTTATGTTTTTTTTTCAGGTCAAAACTTTGACATCCGATATCTCGGCTCTGGAAGGGTCTAGAGCCTCCATTTTTGCGCGCTGGTCGAAGTCTCGTGGCCCTCTGTCAGAATCCAGAGTTTCAAGAAGATCGGAGGGGGTCAAAATTTCGGCCAAAAACGACAGTGTTACCCCTTATGTTTTTTTTTTTCAGGTCAAAACTTTGACATCCAATATCTCGGCTCTGGAAGGGTCTAGAGCCTCCATTTTTGCGCGCTGGTCGAAGTCTTGTGGCCCTCTGTCAGAATCCAGAGTTTCAAGAAGATCGGAGGGGGTCAAAATTTCGGCCAAAAACGACAGTGTTACCCCTTATGTTTTTTTTTCGGGTCAAAACTTTGACATCCGATATCTCGGCTCTGGAAGGGTCTAGAGCCTCCATTTTTGCGCGCTGGTCGAAGTCTCGTGGCCCTCTGTCAGAATCCAGAGTTTCAAGAAGATCGGAGGGGGTCAAAATTTCGGCCAAAAACGACAGTGTTACCCCTTATGTTTTTTTTTTCAGGTCAAAACTTTGACATCCGATATCTCGGCTCTGGAAGGGTCTAGAGCCTCCATTTTTGCGCACTGGTCGAAGTCTCGTGGCCCTCTGTCAGAATCCAGAGTTTCAAGAAGATCGGAGGGGGTCAAAATTTCGGCCAAAAACGACAGTGTTACCCCTTATGTTTTTTTTTCAGGTCAAAACTTTGACATCCGATATCTCGGCTCTGGAAGGGTCTAGAGCCTCCATTTTTGCGCGCTGGTCGAAGTCTCGTGGCCCTCTGTCAGAATCCAGAGTTTCAAGAAGATCGGAGGGGGTCAAAATTTCGGCCAAAAACGACAGTGTTACCCCTTATGTTTTTTTTTCAGGTCAAAACTTTGACATCCAATATCTCGGCTCTGGAAGGGTCTAGAGCCTCCATTTTTGCGCGCTGGTCGAAGTCTTGTGGCCCTCTGTCAGAATCCAGAGTTTCAAGAAGATCGGAGGGGGTCAAAATTTCGGCCAAAAACGACAGTGTTACCCCTTATGTTTTTTTTTTTCGGGTCAAAACTTTGACATCCGATATCTCGGCTCTGGAAGGGTCTAGAGCCTCCATTTTTGCGCGCTGGTCGAAGTCTCGTGGCCCTCTGTCAGAATCCAGAGTTTCAAGAAGATCGGAGGGGGTCAAAATTTCGGCCAAAAACGACAGTGTTACCCCTTATGTTTTTTTTTCAGGTCAAAACTTTGACATCCGATATCTCGGCTCTGGAAGGGTCTAGAGCCTCCATTTTTGCGCGCTGGTCGAAGTCTCGTGGCCCTCTGTCAGAATCCAGAGTTTCAAGAAGATCGGAGGGGGTCAAAATTTCGGCCAAAAACGACAGTGTTACCCCTTATGTTTTTTTTTTTCAGGTCAAAACTTTGACATCCAATATCTCGGCTCTGGAAGGGTCTAGAGCCTCCATTTTTGCGCGCTGGTCGAAGTCTCGTGGCCCTCTGTCAGAATCCAGAGTTTCAAGAAGATCGGAGGGGGTCAAAATTTCGGCCAAAAACGACAGTGTTACCCCTTATGTTTTTTTTTTCAGGTCAAAACTTTGACATCCGATATCTCGGCTCTGGAAGGGTCTAGAGCCTCCATTTTTGCGCACTGGTCGAAGTCTCGTGGCCCTCTGTCAGAATCCAGAGTTTCAAGAAGATCGGAGGGGGTCAAAATTTCGGCCAAAAACGACAGTGTTACCCCTTATGTTTTTTTTTCAGGTCAAAACTTTGACATCCGATATCTCGGCTCTGGAAGGGTCTAGAGCCTCCATTTTTGCGCGCTGGTCGAAGTCTCGTGGCCCTCTGTCAGAATCCAGAGTTTCAAGAAGATCGGAGGGGGTCAAAATTTCGGCCAAAAACGACAGTGTTACCCCTTATGTTTTTTTTTCAGGTCAAAACTTTGACATCCGATATCTCGGCTCTGGAAGGGTCTAGAGCCTCCATTTTTGCGCGCTGGTCGAAGTCTTGTGGCCCTCTGTCAGAATCCAGAGTTTCAAGAAGATCGGAGGGGGTCAAAATTTCGGCCAAAAACGACAGTGTTACCCCTTATGTTTTTTTTTCGGGTCAAAACTTTGACATCCGATATCTCGGCTCTGGAAGGGTCTAGAGCCTCCATTTTTGCGCGCTGGTCGAAGTCTCGTGGCCCTCTGTCAGAATCCAGAGTTTCAAGAAGATCGGAGGGGGTCAAAATTTCGGCCAAAAACGACAGTGTTACCCCTTATGTTTTTTTTTTTCAGGTCAAAACTTTGACATCCGATATCTCGGCTCTGGAAGGGTCTAGAGCCTCCATTTTTGCGCGCTGGTCGAAGTCTCGTGGCCCTCTGTCAGAATCCAGAGTTTCAAGAAGATCGGAGGGGGTCAAAATTTCGGCCAAAAACGACAGTGTTACCCCTTATGTTTTTTTTTTCAGGTCAAAACTTTGACATCCAATATCTCGGCTCTGGAAGGGTCTAGAGCCTCCATTTTTGCGCGCTGGTCGAAGTCTTGTGGCCCTCTGTCAGAATCCAGAGTTTCAAGAAGATCGGAGGGGGTCAAAATTTCGGCCAAAAACGACAGTGTTACCCCTTATGTTTTTTTTTCGGGTCAAAACTTTGACATCCGATATCTCGGCTCTGGAAGGGTCTAGAGCCTCCATTTTTGCGCGCTGGTCGAAGTCTCGTGGCCCTCTGTCAGAATCCAGAGTTTCAAGAAGATCGGAGGGGGTCAAAATTTCGGCCAAAAACGACAGTGTTAACCCTTATGTTTTTTTTTTCAGGTCAAAACTTTGACATCCGATATCTCGGCTCTGGAAGGGTCTAGAGCCTCCATTTTTGCGCGCTGGTCGAAGTCTCGTGGCCCTCTGTCAGAATCCAGAGTTTCAAGAAGATCGGAGGGGGTCAAAATTTCGGCCAAAAACGACAGTGTTACCCCTTATGTTTTTTTTTTCAGGTCAAAACTTTGACATCCGATATCTCGGCTCTGGAAGGGTCTAGAGCCTCCATTTTTGCGCGCTGGTCGAAGTCTCGTGGCCCTCTGTCAGAATCCAGAGTTTCAAGAAGATCGGAGGGGGTCAAAATTTCGGCCAAAAACGACAGTGTTACCCCTTATGTTTTTTTTTCAGGTCAAAACTTTGACATCCAATATCTCGGCTCTGGAAGGGTCTAGAGCCTCCATTTTTGCGCGCTGGTCGAAGTCTCGTGGCCCTCTGTCAGAATCCAGAGTTTCAAGAAGATCGGAGGGGGTCAAAATTTCGGCCAAAAACGACAGTGTTACCCCTTATGTTTTTTTTTTCAGGTCAAAACTTTGACATCCAATATCTCGGCTCTGGAAGGGTCTAGAGCCTCCATTTTTGCGCGCTGGTCGAAGTCTTGTGGCCCTCTGTCAGAATCCAGAGTTTCAAGAAGATCGGAGGGGGTCAAAATTTCGGCCAAAAACGACAGTGTTACCCCTTATGTTTTTTTTTCGGGTCAAAACTTTGACATCCGATATCTCGGCTCTGGAAGGGTCTAGAGCCTCCATTTTTGCGCGCTGGTCGAAGTCTTGTGGCCCTCTGTCAGAATCCAGAGTTTCAAGAAGATCGGAGGGGGTCAAAATTTCGGCCAAAAACGACAGTGTTACCCCTTATGTTTTTTTTTCAGGTCAAAACTTTGACATCCGATATCTCGGCTCTGGAAGGGTCTAGAGCCTCCATTTTTGCGCGCTGGTCGAAGTCTCGTGGCCCTCTGTCAGAATCCAGAGTTTCAAGAAGATCGGAGGGGGTCAAAATTTCGGCCAAAAACGACAGTGTTACCCCTTATGTTTTTTTTTTCAGGTCAAAACTTTGACATCCGATATCTCGGCTCTGGAAGGGTCTAGAGCCTCCATTTTTGCGCGCTGGTCGAAGTCTCGTGGCCCTCTGTCAGAATCCAGAGTTTCAAGAAGATCGGAGGGGGTCAAAATTTCGGCCAAAAACGACAGTGTTACCCCTTATGTTTTTTTTTTTCAGGTCAAAACTTTGACATCCAATATCTCGGCTCTGGAAGGGTCTAGAGCCTCCATTTTTGCGCGCTGGTCGAAGTCTTGTGGCCCTCTGTCAGAATCCAGAGTTTCAAGAAGATCGGAGGGGGTCAAAATTTCGGCCAAAAACGACAGTGTTACCCCTTATGTTTTTTTTTTTTCGGGTCAAAACTTTGACATCCGATATCTCGGCTCTGGAAGGGTCTAGAGCCTCCATTTTTGCGCGCTGGTCGAAGTCTCGTGGCCCTCTGTCAGAATCCAGAGTTTCAAGAAGATCGGAGGGGGTCAAAATTTCGGCCAAAAACGACAGTGTTACCCCTTATGTTTTTTTTTCAGGTCAAAACTTTGACATCCGATATCTCGGCTCTGGAAGGGTCTAGAGCCTCCATTTTTGCGCGCTGGTCGAAGTCTCGTGGCCCTCTGTCAGAATCCAGAGTTTCAAGAAGATCGGAGGGGGTCAAAATTTCGGCCAAAAACGACAGTGTTACCCCTTATGTTTTTTTTTCAGGTCAAAACTTTGACATCCGATATCTCGGCTCTGGAAGGGTCTAGAGCCTCAATTTTTGCGCGCTGGTCGAAGTCTCGTGGCCCTCTGTCAGAATCCAGAGTTTCAAGAAGATCGGAGGGGGTCAAAATTTCGGCCAAAAACGACAGTGTTACCCCTTATGTTTTTTTTTTTCAGGTCAAAACTTTGACATCCAATATCTCGGCTCTGGAAGGGTCTAGAGCCTCCATTTTTGCGCGCTGGTCGAAGTCTTGTGGCCCTCTGTCAGAATCCAGAGTTTCAAGAAGATCGGAGGGGGTCAAAATTTCGGCCAAAAACGACAGTGTTACCCCTTATGTTTTTTTTTTCGGGTCAAAACTTTGACATCCGATATCTCGGCTCTGGAAGGGTCTAGAGCCTCCATTTTTGCGCGCTGGTCGAAGTCTCGTGGCCCTCTGTCAGAATCCAGAGTTTCAAGAAGATCGGAGGGGGTCAAAATTTCGGCCAAAAACGACAGTGTTACCCCTTATGTTTTTTTTTTCAGGTCAAAACTTTGACATCCGATATCTCGGCTCTGGAAGGGTCTAGAGCCTCCATTTTTGCGCGCTGGTCGAAGTCTCGTGGCCCTCTGTCAGAATCCAGAGTTTCAAGAAGATCGGAGGGGGTCAAAATTTCGGCCAAAAACGACAGTGTTACCCCTTATGTTTTTTTTTTCAGGTCAAAACTTTGACATCCAATATCTCGGCTCTGGAAGGGTCTAGAGCCTCCATTTTTGCGCGCTGGTCGAAGTCTTGTGGCCCTCTGTCAGAATCCAGAGTTTCAAGAAGATCGGAGGGGGTCAAAATTTCGGCCAAAAACGACAGTGTTACCCCTTATGTTTTTTTTTTTTTCGGGTCAAAACTTTGACATCCGATATCTCGGCTCTGGAAGGGTCTAGAGCCTCCATTTTTGCGCGCTGGTCGAAGTCTCGTGGCCCTCTGTCAGAATCCAGAGTTTCAAGAAGATCGGAGGGGGTCAAAATTTCGGCCAAAAACGACAGTGTTACCCCTTATGTTTTTTTTTCAGGTCAAAACTTTGACATCCGATATCTCGGCTCTGGAAGGGTCTAGAGCCTCCATTTTTGCGCGCTGGTCGAAGTCTCGTGGCCCTCTGTCAGAATCCAGAGTTTCAAGAAGATCGGAGGGGGTCAAAATTTCGGCCAAAAACGACAGTGTTACCCCTTATGTTTTTTTTTCAGGTCAAAACTTTGACATCCGATATCTCGGCTCTGGAAGGGTCTAGAGCCTCAATTTTTGCGCGCTGGTCGAAGTCTCGTGGCCCTCTGTCAGAATCCAGAGTTTCAAGAAGATCGGAGGGGGTCAAAATTTCGGCCAAAAACGACAGTGTTACCCCTTATGTTTTTTTTTTCAGGTCAAAACTTTGACATCCAATATCTCGGCTCTGGAAGGGTCTAGAGCCTCCATTTTTGCGCGCTGGTCGAAGTCTTGTGGCCCTCTGTCAGAATCCAGAGTTTCAAGAAGATCGGAGGGGGTCAAAATTTCGGCCAAAAACGACAGTGTTACCCCTTATGTTTTTTTTTTCGGGTCAAAACTTTGACATCCGATATCTCGGCTCTGGAAGGGTCTAGAGCCTCCATTTTTGCGCGCTGGTCGAAGTCTCGTGGCCCTCTGTCAGAATCCAGAGTTTCAAGAAGATCGGAGGGGGTCAAAATTTCGGCCAAAAACGACAGTGTTACCCCTTATGTTTTTTTTTCAGGTCAAAACTTTGACATCCGATATCTCGGCTCTGGAAGGGTCTAGAGCCTCCATTTTTGCGCGCTGGTCGAAGTCTTGTGGCCCTCTGTCAGAATCCAGAGTTTCAAGAAGATCGGAGGGGGTCAAAATTTCGGCCAAAAACGACAGTGTTACCCCTTATGTTTTTATTTCGGGTCAAAACTTTGACATCCGATATCTCAGCTCTGGAAGGGTCTAGAGCCTCCATTTTTGCGCGCTGGTCGAAGTCTCGTGGCCCTCTCTCAGAATCCAGAGTTTCAAGAAGATCGGAGGGGGTCAAAATTTCGGCCAAAAACGACAGTGTTACCCCTTATGTTTTTTTTTTCAGGTCAAAACTTTGACGTCCGATATCTCTGCTCTGGAAGGGTCTAGAGCCTCCATTTTTGCGCGCTGGTCGAAGTCTTGTGGCCCTCTGTCAGAATCCAGAGTTTCAAGAAGATCGGAGGGGGTCAAAATTTCGGCCAAAAACGACAGTGTTACCCCTTATGTTTTTTTTTTTCAGGTCAAAACTTTGACATCCAATATCTCGGCTCTGGAAGGGTCTAGAGCCTCCATTTTTGCGCGCTGGTCGAAGTCTCGTGGCCCTCTGTCAGAATCCAGAGTTTCAAGAAGATCGGAGGTGGTCAAAATTTCGGCCAAAAACGACAGTGTTACCCCTTATGTTTTTTTTTCAGGTCAAAACTTTGACATCCGATATCTCAGCTCTGGAAGGGTCTAGAGCCTCCATTTTTGCGCGCTGGTCGAAGTCTCGTGGCCCTCTGTCAGAATCCAGAGTTTCAAGAAGATCGGAGGGGGTCAAAATTTCGGCCAAAAACGACAGTGTTACCCCTTATGTTTTTTTTTCGGGTCAAAACTTTGACATCCGATATCTCGGCTCTGGAAGGGTCTAGAGCCTCCATTTTTGCGCGCTGGTCGAAGTCTCGTGGCCCTCTGTCAGAATCCAGAGTTTCAAGAAGATCGGAGGGGGTCAAAATTTCGGCCAAAAACGACAGTGTTACCCCTTATGTTTTTTTTTTTCAGGTCAAAACTTTGACATCCGATATCTCGGCTCTGGAAGGGTCTAGAGCCTCCATTTTTGCGCGCTGGTCGAAGTCTCGTGGCCCTCTGTCAGAATCCAGAGTTTCAAGAAGATCGGAGGGGGTCAAAATTTCGGCCAAAAACGACAGTGTTACCCCTTATGTTTTTTTTTTCAGGTCAAAACTTTGACATCCAATATCTCGGCTCTGGAAGGGTCTAGAGCCTCCATTTTTGCGCGCTGGTCGAAGTCTTGTGGCCCTCTGTCAGAATCCAGAGTTTCAAGAAGATCGGAGGGGGTCAAAATTTCGGCCAAAAACGACAGTGTTACCCCTTATGTTTTTTTTTCGGGTCAAAACTTTGACATCCGATATCTCGGCTCTGGAAGGGTCTAGAGCCTCCATTTTTGCGCGCTGGTCGAAGTCTCGTGGCCCTCTGTCAGAATCCAGAGTTTCAAGAAGATCGGAGGGGGTCAAAATTTCGGCCAAAAACGACAGTGTTACCCCTTATGTTTTTTTTTTTCAGGTCAAAACTTTGACATCCGATATCTCGGCTCTGGAAGGGTCTAGAGCCTCCATTTTTGCGCGCTGGTCGAAGTCTCGTGGCCCTCTGTCAGAATCCAGAGTTTCAAGAAGATCGGAGGGGGTCAAAATTTCGGCCAAAAACGACAGTGTTACCCCTTATGTTTTTTTTTTCAGGTCAAAACTTTGACATCCGATATCTCGGCTCTGGAAGGGTCTAGAGCCTCCATTTTTGCGCGCTGGTCGAAGTCTCGTGGCCCTCTGTCAGAATCCAGAGTTTCAAGAAGATCGGAGGGGGTCAAAATTTCGGCCAAAAACGACAGTGTTACCCCTTATGTTTTTTTTTCAGGTCAAAACTTTGACATCCAATATCTCGGCTCTGGAAGGGTCTAGAGCCTCTATTTTTGCGCGCTGGTCGAAGTCTCGTGGCCCTCTGTCAGAATCCAGAGTTTCAAGAAGATCGGAGGGGGTCAAAATTTCGGCCAAAAACGACAGTGTTACCCCTTATGTTTTTTTTTTTCAGGTCAAAACTTTGACATCCAATATCTCGGCTCTGGAAGGGTCTAGAGCCTCCATTTTTGCGCGCTGGTCGAAGTCTTGTGGCCCTCTGTCAGAATCCAGAGTTTCAAGAAGATCGGAGGGGGTCAAAATTTCGGCCAAAAACGACAGTGTTACCCCTTATGTTTTTTTTTCAGGTCAAAACTTTGACATCCGATATCTCGGCTCTGGAAGGGTCTAGAGCCTCCATTTTTGCGCGCTGGTCGAAGTCTCGTGGCCCTCTGTCAGAATCCAGAGTTTCAAGAAGATCGGAGGGGGTCAAAATTTCGGCCAAAAACGACAGTGTTACCCCTTATGTTTTTTTTTCAGGTCAAAACTTTGACATCCGATATCTCGGCTCTGGAAGGGTCTAGAGCCTCCATTTTTGCGCGCTGGTCGAAGTCTCGTGGCCCTCTGTCAGAATCCAGAGTTTCAAGAAGATCGGAGGGGGTCAAAATTTCGGCCAAAAACGACAGTGTTACCCCTTATGTTTTTTTTTTCAGGTCAAAACTTTGACATCCAATATCTCGGCTCTGGAAGGGTCTAGAGCCTCCATTTTTGCGCGCTGGTCGAAGTCTTGTGGCCCTCTGTCAGAATCCAGAGTTTCAAGAAGATCGGAGGGGGTCAAAATTTCGGCCAAAAACGACAGTGTTACCCCTTATGTTTTTTTTTTTCGGGTCAAAACTTTGACATCCGATATCTCGGCTCTGGAAGGGTCTAGAGCCTCCATTTTTGCGCGCTGGTCGAAGTCTCGTGGCCCTCTGTCAGAATCCAGAGTTTCAAGAAGATCGGAGGGGGTCAAAATTTCGGCCAAAAACGACAGTGTTACCCCTTATGTTTTTTTTTTCAGGTCAAAACTTTGACATCCGATATCTCGGCTCTGGAAGGGTCTAGAGCCTCCATTTTTGCGCGCTGGTCGAAGTCTCGTGGCCCTCTGTCAGAATCCAGAGTTTCAAGAAGATCGGAGGGGGTCAAAATTTCGGCCAAAAACGACAGTGTTACCCCTTATGTTTTTTTTTTCAGGTCAAAACTTTGACGTCCGATATCTCTGCTCTGGAAGGGTCTAGAGCCTCCATTTTTGCGCGCTGGTCGAAGTCTTGTGGCCCTCTGTCAGAATCCAGAGTTTCAAGAAGATCGGAGGGGGTCAAAATTTCGGCCAAAAACGACAGTGTTACCCCTTATGTTTTTTTTTTCAGGTCAAAACTTTGACATCCAATATCTCGGCTCTGGAAGGGTCTAGAGCCTCCATTTTTGCGCGCTGGTCGAAGTCTCGTGGCCCTCTGTCAGAATCCAGAGTTTCAAGAAGATCGGAGGTGGTCAAAATTTCGGCCAAAAACGACAGTGTTACCCCTTATGTTTTTTTTTTTCAGGTCAAAACTTTGACATCCGATATCTCAGCTCTGGAAGGGTCTAGAGCCTCCATTTTTGCGCGCTGGTCGAAGTCTCGTGGCCCTCTGTCAGAATCCAGAGTTTCAAGAAGATCGGAGGGGGTCAAAATTTCGGCCAAAAACGACAGTGTTACCCCTTATGTTTTTTTTTTCAGGTCAAAACTTTGACATCCAATATCTCGGCTCTGGAAGGGTCTAGAGCCTCCATTTTTGCGCGCTGGTCGAAGTCTTGTGGCCCTCTGTCAGAATCCAGAGTTTCAAGAAGATCGGAGGGGGTCAAAATTTCGGCCAAAAACGACAGTGTTACCCCTTATGTTTTTTTTTCGGGTCAAAACTTTGACATCCGATATCTCGGCTCTGGAAGGGTCTAGAGCCTCCATTTTTGCGCGCTGGTCGAAGTCTCGTGGCCCTCTGTCAGAATCCAGAGTTTCAAGAAGATCGGAGGGGGTCAAAATTTCGGCCAAAAACGACAGTGTTACCCCTTATGTTTTTTTTTTCAGGTCAAAACTTTGACGTCCGATATCTCTGCTCTGGAAGGGTCTAGAGCCTCCATTTTTGCGCGCTGGTCGAAGTCTTGTGGCCCTCTGTCAGAATCCAGAGTTTCAAGAAGATCGGAGGGGGTCAAAATTTCGGCCAAAAACGACAGTGTTACCCCTTATGTTTTTTTTTTCAGGTCAAAACTTTGACATCCAATATCTCGGCTCTGGAAGGGTCTAGAGCCTCCATTTTTGCGCGCTGGTCGAAGTCTCGTGGCCCTCTGTCAGAATCCAGAGTTTCAAGAAGATCGGAGGTGGTCAAAATTTCGGCCAAAAACGACAGTGTTACCCCTTATGTTTTTTTTTCAGGTCAAAACTTTGACATCCGATATCTCAGCTCTGGAAGGGTCTAGAGCCTCCATTTTTGCGCGCTGGTCGAAGTCTCGTGGCCCTCTGTCAGAATCCAGAGTTTCAAGAAGATCGGAGGGGGTCAAAATTTCGGCCAAAAACGACAGTGTTACCCCTTATGTTTTTTTTTTTCAGGTCAAAACTTTGACATCCGATATCTCGGCTCTGGAAGGGTCTAGAGCCTCCATTTTTGCGCGCTGGTCGAAGTCTCGTGGCCCTCTCTCAGAATCCAGAGTTTCAAGAAGATCGGAGGGGGTCAAAATTTCGGCCAAAAACGACAGTGTTACCCCTTATGTTTTTTTTTCGGGTCAAAAATTTGACGTCCGATATCTCGGCTCTGGAAGGGTCTAGAGCCTCCATTTTTGCGCGCTGGTCGAAGTCTCGTGGCCCTCTGTCAGAATCCAGAGTTTCAAGAAGATCGGAGGGGGTCAAAATTTCGGCCAAAAACGACAGTGTTACCCCTTATGTTTTTTTTTCAGGTCAAAACTTTGACATCCGATATCTCGGCTCTGGAAGGGTCTAGAGCCTCCATTTTTGCGCGCTGGTCGAAGTCTCGTGGCCCTCTCTCAGAATCCAGAGTTTCAAGAAGATCGGAGGGGGTCAAAATTTCGGCCAAAAACGACAGTGTTACCCCTTATGTTTTTTTTTTTCGGGTCAAAACTTTGACATCCAATATCTCGGCTCTGGAAGGGTCTAGAGCCTCCATTTTTGCGCGCTGGTCGAAGTCTCGTGGCCCTCTGTCAGAATCCAGAGTTTCAAGAAGATCGGAGGGGGTCAAAATTTCGGCCAAAAACGACAGTGTTACCCCTTATGTTTTTTTTCGGGTCAAGACTTTGACATCCGATATCTCGGCTCTGGAAGGTTCTAGAGCCTCCATTTTTGCGCGCTGGTCGAAGTCTCGTGGCCCTCTGTCAGAATCCAGAGTTTCAAGAAGATCGGAGGGGGTCAAAATTTCGGCCAAAAACGACAGTGTTACCCCTTATGTTTTTTTTTTTCAGGTCAAAACTTTGACATCCAATATCTCGGCTCTGGAAGGGTCTAGAGCCTCCATTTTTGCGTGCTGGTCGAAGTCTTGTGGCCCTCTGTCAGAATCCAGAGTTTCAAGAAGATCGGAGGGGGTCAAAATTTCGGCCAAAAACGACAGTGTTACCCCTTATGTTTTTTTTCGGGTCAAAACTTTGACATCCGATATCTCGGCTCTGGAAGGGTCTAGAGCCTCCATTTTTGCGCGCTGGTCGAAGTCTCGTGGCCCTCTGTCAGAATCCAGAGTTTCAAGAAGATCGGAGGGGGTCAAAATTTCGGCCAAAAACGACAGTGTTACCCCTTATGTTTTTTTTTTCAGGTCAAAACTTTGACATCCGATATCTCGGCTCTGGAAGGGTCTAGAGCCTCCATTTTTGCGCGCTGGTCGAAGTCTTGTGGCCCTCTGTCAGAATCCAGAGTTTCAAGAAGATCGGAGGGGGTCAAAATTTCGGCCAAAAACGACAGTGTTACCCCTTATGTTTTTTTTTCGGGTCAAAACTTTGACATCCGATATCTCGGCTCTGGAAGGGTCTAGAGCCTCCATTTTTGCGCGCTGGTCGAAGTCTCGTGGCCCTCTGTCAGAATCCAGAGTTTCAAGAAGATCGGAGGGGGTCAAAATTTCAGCCAAAAACGACAGTGTTACCCCTTATGTTTTTTTTTTTGGGTCAAAACTTTGACATCCGATATCTCGGCTCTGGAAGGGTCTAGAGCCTCCATTTTTGCGCGCTGGTCGAAGTCTCGTGGCCCTCTGTCAGAATCCAGAGTTTCAAGAAGATCGGAGGGGGTCAAAATTTCGGCCAAAAACGACAGTGTTACCCCTTATGTTTTTTTTTTCAGGTCAAAATTTTGACATCCGATATCTCGGCTCTGGAAGGGTCTAAAGCCTCCATTTTTGCGCGCTGGTCGAAGTCTCGTGGCCCTCTGTCAGAATCCAGAGTTTCAAGAAGATTGGAGAAAATTATTTTTTCACCCCCCGAAAAAAAATGTAAGGGGTAACACTGTCATTTTTTTTCCTGGTCAAAATTTTGTGTTTCAATTTTTCAGCTCTGGAAGGGTCTACAGCCTCAATTTTTGCACCCAGGTCTATGTCTCGTGGCCCTCTGTCAGAATCCAGAGTTTTGAGAAGATTGGAGAAACTTAATTTTTCACCAATTTCATTTTTTCACAATTTTGAGTTTCAATATCTCAGCTCTGGATAATATATACACCTATAATATCTACATCTATAATAAAGTCTATATACATAATAAGATCTACAATATCTACATCTATTATGAAGTATAAGAATCTACATCTATAGTAAAATCTACAATATGTATCTCGTGTGTCTTGTGTCTACCATCAAAATCAGGAAAAATTGAAAAAAAAACATATTAAAATACAATAAATAAAAACTAGACAAAACAACACAAAAAAATTACTTTATTTTTTAAAGATTTTTTAAACTTTATTTTTACAAAGATGACATATCACCACTCAGATGTCTTACTGACTCCAAGATCCTGAAACCATCAGAACTTTTCACTCCCCATGAACAGCCATTGCTGGAGAAAACTGCAGACACCTGAAAAACAGAATAGCCACAAGTCAAACAGCACACTAGCAGCAACTATATTCTCACTGCCAAGAATGCTGTAGACCAGAATCTGCACTGCTGGAGTCAGACACTCACCAACAACTGGAACGTCACAGAGCCACAGCTAGAGAGAACTGCAGAGACACATGTCAATTCGCACTGGGAAGAATGCTGTACACCAGAATCTGACCTGCTGGAGACAGACACTCACCGACAACTGGAACACCACAGAGACACCTGAAAAATAGAAAAATAGCCACATGTCAAATCTCACTGGGAAGAATTCTGTAGACCAGAATCTCAAGTCACATAGATCTGTTAGGAATGATCAAGGCTAGGAAAGGGAACCATTTGAAAGCTTCAGTGATAAGGGATGACATTTCGCTTACCTTTCCATTAAGCATAGACCCAGGTTTAAAATCAAGTCTTTGGGTCAATTAAGTCACCATTACACCTGCAAGAGAAAATCCAAACAGTGGAGAATATCAACTTTGTCACATGCACAATATGCAGAGCAGTGGGTCATGAGGACAGGAGTTGAGAACCACTGTTTTAGTGTGTACAAACCAATCTGAGCCTCTGGATTTAACTTGTGAGAAAGCTGCAACATCAGCCCCGTTGAGGAAACGTTTGTCCACTGACCGATCCAGGTTATTATCTTGGTCCAATAAAACAAATTAAAGAGAACAGTGCAAAAAGCTGCATTGGCTCCATTCAAAGTCTTACACCGAAGCGAACTCTCCTCCACCACGACCAGATCGTACTGCAATAAAGAAAGGAATAATAAACATTTAAAAGCAGTCATTCAAGTTGAAATTTCTGCATCTTAGAAGAAGCTGCATTTCATTTGCTGAAATGGTGAAACATCTGGTCTTACCATTTGATCAAAAGCCACAAATTTGGGATTCATGGAGACACCTCTTAAACTACCTGCAAAGACACAAACAAAATCACATATGTTGCATTTGAAGATGATAGCTTCAACCAAGGGTCATTCACAACTCACCTCTTTGTCCTGGATTGGAAATAGGTTTCTCTGTTTGGATCAAAGTCAATATAGGTAAGGTCTGAACATGAATTTGAGCTCTGAAGACCTTGAACTTCAAACCTTCAGCTTCTGCACCAAATCTCCATCTACCCAAGGAGCCTGTAGAGAACTTCAGTTAACATACAAGAAACCAAGACAAAAAGAGCCACATGCATCAAATGACTATGACCGTTACCTACAAAGCAGACCAACAGCAGGAGCAGACTGCAGAGAGCAGTGACTGAACTGATCTAAAACTTGGCTTTTTGAAGAGCCCAGCCACCTGGAGCCACTGACGAGTAGGTGGAGTCCACTGATGAGTAGGAGGAGTTCCAAGATCCAATCAAGCTGTTGAATCACCAATCAGCTGCTGGAATGGTTACAGAAGCCATCTTATCTTAACCAGTTCTTTGGGCACGTAACAGGGTGAATAAACTCTGAGATTTAATGTTCAGAAATTATGTGTGTGTTAATGAATTCCAACCTGTTGAGCTCTATCCAATGGTGCCAAAAATACCTATCTGAGATCAAACTGTATTGAATAAAGCAACAAAAAGGCCTATCTGACATATTTGATTTTTTTTATTTGAAAATGTTTTAGAGCATGTTCATTGTGTTATTATGCCATCATTTTTTTACTTAAATACTTATTCATGTCAGTATGCCTGTGGTTGCAATGTTTGTGGTTTAAGGTTAATAATACAGGTGATTGAAGAGTGGTCAAATTTTTTTTTGTCTCTCGTGTAAAGTTTGTTGAAAACCACTTACGCCCCTCTGGCTCCAAGCCCGCGATATAGGCATATATTAAACATTTGATTTGGTTTGTAATATTATTTGTATTGCATTTTCTTGAACATTTACACAACAGTGTACATCACATATATGTAACATCAAATATAATGTACAAAAATAAAACAAACAACAGAGAATTGGGGAAACTTAATTTTTTGCCAAAAAAAAAAAAAAAAAACATAAGGGGTAACACTGTCATTTTTTTTTCTGGTCAAAATTTTGTGTTTCAATATCTCGGCTCTGGTAGGGTCTACAGCCTCAATTTTTGCACCCAGGTCCATGTCTCGTGGCCCTCTATCAGAATCCAGAGTTTTAAGAAGATTGGAGAAAAGTAATTTTTCAACCCCCGAAAAAAAAATGTAAGGGGTAACACTGTCATTTTTTTCCTGGTCAAAATTTTGTGTTTCAATATTTCAGCTCTGGAAGGGTCTACAGCCTCAATTTTTGCACCCAGGTCCATGTCTCGTGGCCCTCTATCAGAATCCAGAGTTTTGAGAAGATTGGAGAAAATTAATTTTTCACCCCCCGAAAAAAAATGTAAGGGGTAACACTGTCATTTTTTTTTCCTGGTCAAAATTTTGTGTTTCAATATTTCAGCTCTGGAAGGGTATACAGCCTCAATTTTTGCACCCAGGTCCATGTCTTGTGGCCCGCTATCAGAATGCAGAGTTTTGAGAAGATTGGAGAAACTTAATTTTTCACCCCCCGAAAAAAAATGTAAGGGGTAACACTGTAATTTTTTTTTCTGGTCAAAATTTTGAGTTTCAATATCTCGGCTCTGGAAGGGTCTAGAGCCTCCATTTTTGCGCGCTGGTCGAAGTCTCGTGGCCCTCTGTCAGAATCCAGAGTTTCAAGAAGATCGGAGGGGGTCAAAATTTCGGCCAAAAACGACAGTGTTACCCCTTATGTTTTTTTTTTTCAGGTCCAAATTTTGACCTTCGATATCTCGGCTCTGGAAGGGTCTAGAGCCTCAATTTTTGCGCATTGGTCGAAGTCTCGTGGCCCTCTGTCAGAATCCAGAGTTTCAAGAAGATCGGAGGGGGTCAAAATTTCGGCCAAAAAAAAAATGACAGTGTAACCCCTTATGTTTTTTTTTTCAGGTCCAAATTTTGACCTTCGATATCTCGGCTCTGAAAGGGTCTAGAGCATCCATTTTTGCGCGCTGGTCGAAGTCTAGTGGCCCTCTGTCAGAATCCAGAATTTCAAGAAGATCGGAGGGGGTCAAAATTTCGGCCAAAAAAAAAAATGACAGTGTAACCTCTTATGTTTTTTTTTTTTTTTCAGGTCCAAATTTTGACCTTTGAAATCTCGGCTCTGGATGGGTATACAGCCTCCATTTTTGCACGCTGGTCGAAGTCTCGTGGCCCTCTGTCAGAATCCAGAGTTTCAAGAAGATCGGAGGGGGTCAAAATTTTGGCCAAAAAAAAAAAATGACAGTGTTACCCCTTATGTTTTTTTTCAGGTCAAAACTTTGACCTTCGATATATCGGCTCTGGAAGGGTCTAGAGCCTCAATTTTTGCGCGTCGGTTGAAGTCTCGTGGCCCTCTGTCAGAATCCAGAGTTTCAAGAAGATCGGAGGGGGTCAAAATTTCGGCCAAAAAAAAAAATGACAGTGTTACCCCTTATGTTTTTTTTTTCAGGTCCAAATTTTGACCTTCGATATCTCGGCTCTGGAAGGGTCTAGAGCCTCCATTTTTGCGCGTTGGTCGAAGTCTCGTGGCCCTCTGACAGAATCCAGAGTTTCAAGAAGATCGGAGGGGGTCAAAATTTCGGCCAAAAAAAAAATGACAGTGTTACCCCTTATGTTTTTTTTTTCAGGTCCAAATTTTGACCTTCGATATCTCGGCTCTGGAAGGGTCTAGAGCCTCAATTTTTGCGCATTGGTCGAAGTCTCGTGGCCCTCTGTCAGAATCCAGAGTTTCAAGAAGATCGGAGGGGGTCAAAATTTCGGCCAAAAAAAAAAAATGACAGTGTTACCCCTTATGTTTTTTTTTCAGGTCCAAATTTTGACCTTCGATATCTCGGATCTGGAAGGGTCCAGAGCCTCCATTTTTGCGCGCTGGTCGAAGTCTCGTGGCCCTCTGTCAGAATCCAGAGTTTCAAGAAGATCGGAGGGGGTCAAAATTTTGGCAAAAAAAAAAAATTACAGTGTTACCCCTTATGTTTTTTTTTTCAGGTCCAAATTTTGACCTTCGATATCTCGGCTCTGGAAGGGTCTAGACCCTCCATTTTTGCGCGTTGGTCGAAGTCTCGTGGCCCTCTGTCAGAGTCCAGAGTTTCAAGAAGATCGGAGGGGGTCAAAATTTCGGCCAAAAAAAAATGACAGTGTTACCCCTTATGTTTTTTTTTCAGGTCCAAATTTTGACCTTCGATATCTCGGCTCTGGAAGGGTCTAGAGCCTCCATTTTTGCGCGCTGGTCGAAGTCTCGTGGCCCTCTCTCAGAATCCAGAGTTTCAAGAAGATCGGAGGGGGTCAAAATTTCGGCCAAAATAAAAAATGACAGTGTAACCCCTTATGTTTTTGTTTTTTTTCAGGTCCAAATTTTGACCTTGAAATCTCGGCTCTGGAAGGGTCTAGAGCCTCCATTTTTGCGCGCTGGTCGAAGTCTCGTGGCCCTCTGTCAGAATCCAGAGTTTCAAGAAGATCGGAGGGGGTCAAAATTTCGGCCAAAAAAAAAATGACAGTGTAACCCCTTATATTTTTTTTTTTCAGGTCCAAATTTTGACCTTCGATATCTCGGCTCTGGAAGGGTCTAGAGCCTCCATTTTTGCGCGCTGGTCGAAGTCTCGTAGCCCTCTGTCAGAATCCAGAGTTTCAAGAAGATCGGAGGGGGTTAAAATTTCGGCCAAGAAAAAAATGACAGTGTAACCCCTTATATTTTTTTTTTTCAGGTCCAAATTTTGACCTTCGATATCTCGGCTCTGGAAGGGTCTAGAGCCTCCATTTTTGCGCGCTGGTCGAAGTCTCGTAGCCCTCTGTCAGAATCCAGAGTTTCAAGAAGATCGGAGGGGGTCAAAATTTCGGCCAAAAAAAAATGACAGTGTTACCCCTTATGTTTTTTTTTCAGGTCCAAATTTTGACCTTCGATATCTCGGCTCTGGAAGGGTCTAGAGCCTCCATTTTTGCGCGTTGGTCGAAGTCTCGTGGCCCTCTGTCAGAATCCAGAGTTTCAAGAAGATCGGAGGGGGTCAAAATTTCGGCCAAAAAAAAAAAATGACAGTGTTACCCCTTATGTTTTTTTTTTCAGGTCCAAATTTTGACCTTCGATATCTCGGCTCTGGAAGGGTCCAGAGCCTCCATTTTTGCGCGCTGGTCGAAGTCTCGTGGCCCTTTGTCAGAATCCAGAGTTTCAAGAAGATCGGAGGGGGTCAAAATTTTGGCCAAAAAAAAAAAATGACAGTGTTACCCCTTATGTTTTTTTTTTCAGGTCCATATTTTGACCTTCGATATCTCGGCTCTGGAAGGGTCTAGAGCCTCCATTTTTGCACTTTGGTCGAAGTCTCGTGGCCCTCTGTCAGAATCCAGAGTTTCAAGAAGATCGGAGGGGGTCAAAATTTCGGCCAAAAAAAAAAAAATGACAGTGTTACCCCTTATGTTTTTTTTTCAGGTCCAAATTTTGACCTTCGATATCTCGGCTCTGGAAGGGTCTAGAGCCTCCATTTTTGCGCGCTGGTCGAAGTCTCATTGCCCTCTGTCAGAATCCAGAGTTTCAAGAAGATCGGAGGGGGTCAAATTTTCGGCCAAAAAAAAAAAATGACAGTGTTACCCCTTATGTTTTTTTTTTCAGGTCCAAATTTTGACCTTCGATATCTCGGCTCTGGAAGGGTCTAGAGCCTCCATTTTTGCGCGCTTGTCGAAGTCTTGTGGCCCTCTGTCAGAATCCAGAGTTTCAAGAAGATTGGAGGGGGTCAAAATTTCGGCCAAAAAAAAAAATAACAGTGTTACCCCTTATGTTTTTTTTTTCAGGTCCAAATTTTGACCTTCGATATCTCGGCTCTGGAAGGGTTTAGAGCCTCCATTTTTGTGCGCTGGTCGAAGTCTCGTGGCCCTCTGTCAGAATCCAGAGTTTCAAGAAGATTGGAGGGGGTCAAAATTTCGGCCAAAAAAAAAAAAATGACAGTGTTACCCCTTATGTTTTTTTTTCAGGTCCAAATTTTGACCTTCAATATCTCGGCTCTGGAAGGGTCTAGAGCCTCCATTTTTGTGCGCTGGTCGAAGTCTCGTGGACCTCTGTCAGAATCCAGAGTTTCAAGAAGATCGGAGGGGGTCAAATTTTCGGCCAAAAAAAAAAATGACAGTGTTACCCCTTATGTTTTTTTTTCAGGTCCAAATTTTGACCTTCGATATCTCGGCTCTGGAAGGGTCTAGAGCCTCCATTTTTGCGCGCTTGTCGAAGTCTCGTGGCCCTCTGTCAGAATCCAGAGTTTCAAGAAGATCGGAGGGGGTCAAATTTTCGGCCAAAAAAAAATGACAGTGTTACCCCTTATGTTTTTTTTCAGGTCCAAATTTTGACCTTCGATATCTCGGCTCTGGAAGGGTCTAGAGCCTCCATTTTTGCGCGCTTGTCAAAGTCTCGTGGCCCTCTGTCAGAATCCAGAGTTTCAAGAAGATCGGAGGGGGTCAAAATTTCGGCCAAAAAAAAAAAAATGACAGTGTTACCCCTTATGTTTTTTTTTCAGGTCCAAATTTTGACCTTCGATATCTCGGCTCTGGAAGGGTCTAGAGCCTCCATTTTTGCGCGCTGGTCGAAGTCTCATTGCCCTCTGTCAGAATCCAGAGTTTCAAGAAGATCGGAGGGGGTCAAATTTTCGGCCAAAAAAAAAAAATGACAGTGTTACCCCTTATGTTTTTTTTTTCAGGTCCAAATTTTGACCTTCGATATCTCGGCTCTGGAAGGGTCTAGAGCCTCCATTTTTGCGCGCTTGTCGAAGTCTTGTGGCCCTCTGTCAGAATCCAGAGTTTCAAGAAGATTGGAGGGGGTCAAAATTTCGGCCAAAAAAAAAAATAACAGTGTTACCCCTTATGTTTTTTTTTTCAGGTCCAAATTTTGACCTTCGATATCTCGGCTCTGGAAGGGTTTAGAGCCTCCATTTTTGTGCGCTGGTCGAAGTCTCGTGGCCCTCTGTCAGAATCCAGAGTTTCAAGAAGATTGGAGGGGGTCAAAATTTCGGCCAAAAAAAAAAAAATGACAGTGTTACCCCTTATGTTTTTTTTTCAGGTCCAAATTTTGACCTTCAATATCTCGGCTCTGGAAGGGTCTAGAGCCTCCATTTTTGTGCGCTGGTCGAAGTCTCGTGGACCTCTGTCAGAATCCAGAGTTTCAAGAAGATCGGAGGGGGTCAAATTTTCGGCCAAAAAAAAAAATGACAGTGTTACCCCTTATGTTTTTTTTTTCAGGTCCAAATTTTGACCTTCGATATCTCGGCTCTGGAAGGGTCTAGAGCCTCCATTTTTGCGCGCTTGTCGAAGTCTCGTGGCCCTCTGTCAGAATCCAGAGTTTCAAGAAGATCGGAGGGGGTCAAATTTTCGGCCAAAAAAAAATGACAGTGTTACCCCTTATGTTTTTTTTCAGGTCCAAATTTTGACCTTCGATATCTCGGCTCTGGAAGGGTCTAGAGCCTCCATTTTTGCGCGCTTGTCAAAGTCTCGTGGCCCTCTGTCAGAATCCAGAGTTTCAAGAAGATCGGAGGGGGTCAAAATTTCGGCCAAAAAAAAAAATGACAGTGTTACCCCTTATGGTTTTTTTTCAGGTCCAAATTTTGACCTTCGATATCTCGGCTCTGGAAGGGTCTAGAGCCTCCATTTTTGCGCGCTGGTCGAAGTCTCGTGGCCCTCTGTCAGAATCCAGAGTTTCAAGAAGATCGGAGGGGGTCAAAATTTCGGCCAAAAAAAATGACAGTGTTACCCCTTATGTTTTTTTTTTTTCAGGTCAAAATTTTGACCTTCGATATATCGGCTCTGGAAGGGTCTAGAGCCTCCATTTTTGCGCGCTGGTCGAAGTCTCGTGGCCCTCTGTCAGAATCCAGAGTTTCAAGAAGATCGGAGGGGGTCAAAATTTCGGCCAAAAAAAAAAATGACAGTGTTACCCCTTATGTTTTTTTTTCAGGTCCAAATTTTGACCTTCGATATCTCGGCTCTGGAAGGGTCTAGAGCCTCCATTTTTGCGCGCTTGTCGAAGTCTCGTGGCCCTCTGTCAGAATCCAGAGTTTCAAGAAGATTGGAGGGGGTCAAAATTTCGGCCAAAAAAAAAAATGACAGTGTTACCCCTTATGTTTTTTTTTTCAGGTCCAAATTTTGACCTTCGATATCTCGGCTCTGGAAGGGTCTAGAGCCTCCATTTTTGTGCGCTGGTCGAAGTCTCGTGGCCCTCTGTCAGAATCCAGAGTTTCAAGAAGATCGGAGGGGGTCAAATTTTCGGCCAAAAAAAAATGACAGTGTTACCCCTTATGGTTTTTTTTTTCAGGTCCAAATTTTGACCTTCGATATCTCGGCTCTGGAAGGGTCTAGAGCCTCCATTTTTGCGCGCTTGTCAAAGTCTCGTGGCCCTCTGTCAGAATCCAGAGTTTCAAGAAGATCGGAGGGGGTCAAAATTTCGGCCAAAAAAAAATGACAGTGTTACCCCTTATGGTTTTTTTTCAGGTCCAAATTTTGACCTTCGATATCTCGGCTCTGGAAGGGTCTAGAGCCTCCATTTTTGCACGTTGGTCGAAGTCTCGTGGCCCTCTGTCAGAATCCAGAGTTTCAAGAAGATCGGAGGGGGTCAAAATTTCGGCCAAAAAAAAAAAAAAAATGACAGTGTTACCCCTTATGTTTTTTTTTCAGGTCCAAATTTTGACCTTCGATATCTCGGCTCTGGAAGGGTCTAGAGCCTCCATTTTTGCGCGCTGGTCGAAGTCTCGTTGCCCTCTGTCAGAATCCAGAGTTTCAAGAAGATCGGAGGGGGTCAAATTTTCGGCCAAAAAAAAAATGACAGTGTTACCCCTTATGTTTTTTTTTTCAGGTCCAAATTTTGACCTTCGATATCTCGGCTCTGGAAGGGTCTAGAGCCTCCATTTTTGCGCACTTGTCGAAGTCTCGTGGCCCTCTGTCAGAATCCAGAGTTTCAAGAAGATTGGAGGGGGTCAAAATTTCGGCCAAAAAAAAAAAATGACAGTGTTACCCCTTATGTTTTTTTTTCAGGTCCAAATTTTGACCTTCGATATCTCGGCTCTGGAAGGGTTTAGAGCCTCCATTTTTGTGCGCTGGTCGAAGTCTCGTGGCCCTCTGTCAGAATCCAGAGTTTCAGGAAAATTGGAGGGGGTCAAAATTTCGGCCAAAAAAAAAATGACAGTGTTACCCCTTATGTTTTTTTTTTCAGGTCCAAATTTTGACCTTCGATATCTCGGCTCTGGAAGGGTCTAGAGCCTCCATTTTTGTGCGCTGGTCGAAGTCTCGTGGACCTCTGTCGGAATCCAGAGTTTCAAGAAGATCGGAGGGGGTCAAATTTTCGGCCAAAAAAAAAATGACAGTGTTACCCCTTATGTTTTTTTTTTTCAGGTCCAAATTTTGACCTTCGATATCTCGGCTCTGGAAGGGTCTAGAGCCTCCATTTTTGCGCGCTTGTCGAAGTCTCGTGGCCCTCTGTCAGAATCCAGAGTTTCAAGAAGATCGGAGGGGGTCAAATTTTCGGCCAAAAAAAAATGACAGTGTTACCCCTTATGTTTTTTTTCAGGTCCAAATTTTGACCTTCAATATCTCGGCTCTGGAAGGGTCTAGAGCCTCCATTTTTGCGCGCTTGTCGAAGTCTCGTGGCCCTCTGTCAGAATCCAGAGTTTCAAGAAGATCGGAGGGGGTCAAAATTTCGGCCAAAAAAAAAAAATGACAGTGTTACCCCTTATGTTTTTTTTTTCAGGTCCAAATTTTGACCTTCGATATCTCGGCTCTGGAAGGGTCTAGAGCCTCCATTTTTGCGCGCTGGTCGAAGTCTCATTGCCCTCTGTCAGAATCCAGAGTTTCAAGAAGATCGGAGGGGGTCAAATTTTCGGCCAAAAAAAAAAATGACAGTGTTACCCCTTATGTTTTTTTTTTCAGGTCCAAATTTTGACCTTCGATATCTCGGCTCTGGAAGTGTCTAGAGCCTCCATTTTTGCGCGCTTGTCGAAGTCTTGTGGCCCTCTGTCAGAATCCAGAGTTTCAAGAAGATTGGAGGGGGTCAAAATTTCGGCCAAAAAAAAAAATAACAGTGTTACCCCTTATGTTTTTTTTTCAGGTCCAAATTTTGACCTTCGATATCTCGGCTCTGGAAGGGTTTAGAGCCTCCATTTTTGTGCGCTGGTCGAAGTCTCGTGGCCCTCTGTCAGAATCCAGAGTTTCAAGAAGATTGGAGGGGGTCAAAATTTCGGCCAAAAAAAAAATGACAGTGTTACCCCTTATGTTTTTTTTTCAGGTCCAAATTTTGACCTTCAATATCTCGGCTCTGGAAGGGTCTAGAGCCTCCATTTTTGTGCGCTGGTCGAAGTCTCGTGGACCTCTGTCAGAATCCAGAGTTTCAAGAAGATCGGAGGGGGTCAAATTTTCGGCCAAAAAAAAAAAATGACAGTGTTACCCCTTATGTTTTTTTTTTCAGGTCCAAATTTTGACCTTCGATATCTCGGCTCTGGAAGGGTCTAGAGCCTCCATTTTTGCGCGCTTGTCGAAGTCTCGTGGCCCTCTGTCAGAATCCAGAGTTTCAAGAAGATCGGAGGGGGTCAAATTTTCGGCAAAAAAAAAATGACAGTGTTACCCCTTATGTTTTTTTTCAGGTCCAAAATTTGACCTTCGATATCTCGGCTCTGGAAGGGTCTAGAGCCTCCATTTTTGCGCGCTTGTCAAAGTCTCGTGGCCCTCTGTCAGAATCCAGAGTTTCAAGAAGATCGGAGGGGGTCAAAATTTCGGCCAAAAAAAAAAATGACAGTGTTACCCCTTATGGTTTTTTTCAGGTCCAAATTTTGACCTTCGATATCTCGGCTCTGGAAGGGTCTAGAGCCTCCATTTTTGCGCGCTGGTCGAAGTCTCGTGGCCCTCTGTCAGAGTAAAGAGTTTCAAGAAGATCGGAGGGGGTCAAAATTTCGGCCCAAAAAAAAATGACAGTGTTACCCCTTATGTTTTTTTTCAGGTCCAAATTTTGACCTTCGATATCTCGGCTCTGGAAGGGTCTAGAGCCTCAATTTTTGCGCGTTGGTCGAAGTCTCGTGGCCCTCTGTCAGAATCCAGAGTTTCAAGAAGATCGGAGGGGGTCAAAATTTCGGCCAAAAAAAAAATGACAGTGTTACCCCTTATGTTTTTTTTTTCAGGTCAAAATTTTGACCTTCGATATCTCGGCTCTGGAAGGGTCTAGAGCCTCCATTTTTGCGCGCTGGTCGAAGTCTCGTGGCCCTCTGTCAGAATCCAGAGTTTCAAGAAGATCGGAGGGGGTCAAAATTTCGGCCAAAAAAAAAAATGACAGTGTTACCCCTTATGTTTTTTTTTCAGGTCCAAATTTTGACCTTCGATATCTCGGCTCTGGAAGGGTCTAGAGCCTCCATTTTTGCGCGCTTGTCGAAGTCTCGTGGCCCTCTGTCAGAATCCAGAGTTTCAAGAAGATTGGAGGGGGTCAAATTTTCGGCCAAAAAAAAATGACAGTGTTACCCCTTATGTTTTTTTTTTCAGGTCCAAATTTTGACCTTCAATATCTCGGCTCTGGAAGGGTCTAGAGCCTCAATTTTTGCGCATTGGTCGAAGTCTCGTGGCCCTCTGTCAAAATCCAGAGTTTCAAGAAGATCGGAGGGGGTCAAATTTTCGGCCAAAAAAAAAAAAATGACAGTGTTACCCCTTATGTTTTTTTTTCAGGTCCAAATTTTGACCTTCGATATCTCGGCTCTGGAAGGGTCTAGAGCCTCCATTTTTGTGCGCTGGTCGAAGTCTCGTGGCCCTCTGTCAGAATCCAGAGTTTCAAGAAGATCGGAGGGGGTCAAAATTTCGGCCAAAAAAAAAAATGACAGTGTTACCCCTTATGGTTTTTTTTCAGGTCCAAATTTTGACCTTCGATATCTCGGCTCTGGAAGGGTCTAGAGCCTCCATTTTTGCGCGCTGGTCGAAGTCTCGTGGCCCTCTGTCAGAATCCAGAGTTTCAAGAAGATCGGAGGGGGTCAAAATTTCGGCCAAAAAAAAAAAATGACAGTGTTACCCCTTATGTTTTTTTTTTTCAGGTCCAAATTTTGACCTTCGATATCTCGGCTCTGGAAGGGTCTAGAGCCTCCATTTTTGCGCGCTTGTCAAAGTCTCGTGGCCCTCTGTCAGAATCCAGAGTTTCAAGAAGATCGGAGGGGGTCAAAATTTCGGCCAAAAAAAAAATGACAGTGTTACCCCTTATGTTTTTTTTTCAGGTCAAAATTTTGACCTTCGATATATCGGCTCTGGAAGGGTCTAGAGCCTCCATTTTTGCGCGCTGGTCGAAGTCTCGTGGCCCTCTGTCAGAATCCAGAGTTTCAAGAAGATCGGAGGGGGTCAAAATTTCGGCCAAAAAAAAAATTGACAGTGTTACCCCTTATGTTTTTTTTTCAGGTCCAAATTTTGACCTTCGATATCTCGGCTCTGGAAGGGTCTAGAGCCTCCATTTTTGTGCGCTGGTCGAAGTCTCGTGGCCCTCTGTCAGAATCCAGAGTTTCAAGAAGATCGGAGGGGGTCAAATTTTCGGCCAAAAAAAAAATGACAGTGTTACCCCTTATGTTTTTTTTTTTCAGGTCCAAATTTTGACCTTCGATATCTCGGCTCTGGAAGGGTCTAGAGCCTCCATTTTTGCGCGCTGGTCGAAGTCTCATGGCCCTCTGTCAGAGTCCAGAGTTTCAAGAAGATCGGAGGGGGTCAAAATTTCGGCCAAAAAAAAAAATGACAGTGTTACCCCTTATGTTTTTTTTTTTTCAGGTCAAAATTTTGACCTTCGATATCTCGGCTCTGGAACGGTTTAGAGCCTCAATTTTTGCGCGTTGGTCGAAGTCTCGTGGCCCTCTGTCAGAATCCAGAGTTTCAAGAAGATCGGAGGGGGTCAAAATTTCGGCCAAAAAAAAAAATGACAGTGTTACCCCTTATGTTTTTTTTTCAGGTCCAAATTTTGACCTTCGATATCTCGGCTCTGGAAGGGTCTAGAGCCTCCATTTTTGCGCGTTGGTCGAAGTCTCGTGGCCCTCTGTCAGAGTCCAGAGTTTCAAGAAGATCGGAGGGGTTCAAATTTTCGGCCAAAAAAAAAATGACAGTGTTACCCCTTATGTTTTTTTTTCAGGTCCAAATTTTGACCTTTGATATCTCGGCTCTGGAGTGGTCTAGAGCCTCCATTTTTGCGCGCTGGTCGAAGTCTCGTGGCCCTCTGTCAGAATCCAGAGTTTCAAGAAGATCGGAGGGGGTCAAAATTTCGGCCAAAAAAAAAAATGACAGTGTTACCCCTTATGTTTTTTTTTCAGGTCCAAATTTTGACCTTCGATATCTCGGCTCTGGAAGGGTCTAGAGCCTCCATTTTTGCGCGCTTGTCGAAGTCTCGTGGCCCTCTGTCAGAATCCAGAGTTTCAAGAAGATTGGAGGGGGTCAAATTTTCGGCCAAAAAAAAATGACAGTGTTACCCCTTATGTTTTTTTTTTCAGGTCCAAATTTTGACCTTCAATATCTCGGCTCTGGAAGGGTCTAGAGCCTCCATTTTTGCGCGCTTGTCAAAGTCTCGTGGCCCTCTGTCAGAATCCAGAGTTTCAAGAAGATTGGAGGGGGTCAAAATTTCGGCCAAAAAAAAAAAAAAATGACAGTGTTACCCCTTATGTTTTTTTTTCAGGTCCAAATTTTGACCTTCGATATCTCGGCTCTGGAAGGGTCTAGAGCCTCCATTTTTGCGCGCTGGTCGAAGTCTCGTTGCCCTCTGTCAGAATCCAGAGTTTCAAGAAGATCGGAGGGGGTCAAAATTTCGGCCAAAAAAAAAATGACAGTGTTACCCCTTATGTTTTTTTTTCAGGTCCAAATTTTGACCTTCGATATCTCGGCTCTGGAAGGGTTTAGAGCCTCCATTTTTGTGCGCTGGTCGAAGTCTCGTGGCCCTCTGTCAGAATCCAGAGTTTCAGGAAAATTGGAGGGGGTCAAAATTTCGGCCAAAAAAAAAAATGACAGTGTTACCCCTTATGTTTTTTTTTCAGGTCCAAATTTTGACCTTCGATATCTCGGCTCTGGAAGGGTCTAGAGCCTCCATTTTTGTGCGCTGGTCGAAGTCTCGTGGACCTCTGTCAGAATCCAGAGTTTCAAGAAGATCGGAGGGGGTCAAATTTTCGGGCAAAAAAAAAATGACAGTGTTACCCCTTATGTTTTTTTTTCAGGTCCAAATTTTGACCTTCGATATCTCGGCTCTGGAAGGGTCTAGAGCCTCCATTTTTGCGCGCTTGTCGAAGTCTCGTGGCCCTCTGTCAGAATCCAGAGTTTCAAGAAGATCGGAGGGGGTCAAATTTTCGGCCAAAAAAAAAATGACAGTGTTACCCCTTATGTTTTTTTTCAGGTCCAAATTTTGACCTTCAATATCTCGGCTCTGGAAGGGTCTAGAGCCTCCATTTTTGCGCGCTTGTCGAAGTCTCGTGGCCCTCTGTCAGAATCCAGAGTTTCAAGAAGATCGGAGGGGGTCAAAATTTTGGCCAAAAAAAAAAATGACAGTGTTACCCCTTATGTTTTTTTTTTCAGGTCCAAATTTTGACCTTCGATATCTCGGCTCTGGAAGGGTCTAGAGCCTCCATTTTTGTGCGCTGGTCGAAGTCTCGTGGCCCTCTGTCAGAATCCAGAGTTTCAAGAAGATCGGAGGGGGTCAAATTTTCGGCCAAAAAAAAAATGACAGTGTTACCCCTTATGGTTTTTTTTCAGGTCCAAATTTTGACCTTCAATATCTCGGCTCTGGAAGGGTCTAGAGCCTCCATTTTTGCGCGCTTGTCAAAGTCTCGTGGCCCTCTGTCAGAATCCAGAGTTTCAAGAAGATCGGAGGGGGTCAAAATTTCGGCCAAAAAAAAAAATGACAGTGTTACCCCTTATGGTTTTTTTTCAGGTCCAAATTTTGACCTTCGATATCTCGGCTCTGGAAGGGTCTAGAGCCTCCATTTTTGCGCGCTGGTCGAAGTCTCGTGGCCCTCTGTCAGAATCCAGAGTTTCAAGAAGATCGGAGGGGGTCAAAATTTCGGCCAAAAAAAAAAATGACAGTGTTAGCCCTTATGTTTTTTTTTCAGGTCCAAATTTTGACCTTCGATATCTCGGCTCTGGAAGGGTCTAGAGCCTCCATTTTTGCGCGCTTGTCGAAGTCTCGTGGCCCTCTGTCAGAATCCAGAGTTTCAAGAAGATTGGAGGGGGTCGAAATTTCGGCCAAAAAAAAAATGACAGTGTTACCCCTTATGTTTTTTTTTTTTCAGGTCCAAATTTTGACCTTCGATATCTCGGCTCTGGAAGGGTCTAGAGCCTCCATTTTTGCGCGCTTGTCAAAGTCTCGTGGCCCTCTGTCAGAATCCAGAGTTTCAAGAAGATCGGAGGGGGTCAAAATTTCGGCCAAAAAAAAATGACAGTGTTACCCCTTATGGTTTTTTTTCAGGTCCAAATTTTGACCTTCGATATCTCGGCTCTGGAAGGGTCTAGAGCCTCCATTTTTGCGCGCTGGTCGAAGTCTCGTGGCCCTCTGTCAGAGTCCAGAGTTTCAAGAAGATCGGAGGGGGTCAAAATTTCGGCCAAAAAAAAAATGACAGTGTTACCCCTTATATTTTTTTTTCAGGTCCAAATTTTGACCTTCGATATCTCGGCTCTGGAAGGGTCTAGAGCCTCCATTTTTGCGCGCTGGTCGAAGTCTCGTGGCCCTCTGTCAGAATCCAGAGTTTCAAGAAGATCGGAGGGGGTCAAAATTTCGGCCAAAAAAAAATGACAGTGTTACCCCTTATGTTTTTTTTTCAGGTCAAAATTTTGACCTTCGATATATCGGCTCTGGAAGGGTCTAGAGCCTCCATTTTTGCGCGCTGGTCGAAGTCTCGTGGCCCTCTGTCAGAATCCAGAGTTTCAAGAAGATCGGAGGGGGTCAAATTTTCGGCCAAAAAAAAAATGACAGTGTTACCCCTTATGTTTTTTTTTTCAGGTCCAAATTTTGACCTTCGATATCTCGGCTCTGGAAGGGTCTAGAGCCTCCATTTTTGCGCGCTGGTCGAAGTCTCATGGCCCTCTGTCAGAGTCCAGAGTTTCAAGAAGATCGGAGGGGGTCAAAATTTCGGCCAAAAAAAAAAATGACAGTGTTACCCCTTATGTTTTTTTTTTCAGGTCAAAATTTTGACCTTCGATATCTCGGCTCTGGAAGGGTTTAGAGCCTCAATTTTTGCGCGTTGGTCGAAGTCTCGTGGCCCTCTGTCAGAGTCCAGAGTTTCAAGAAGATCGGAGGGGTTCAAATTTTCGGCCAAAAAAAAAATGACAGTGTTACCCCTTATGTTTTTTTTTCAGGTCCAAATTTTGACCTTTGATATCTCGGCTCTGGAGTGGTCTAGAGCCTCCATTTTTGCGCACTTGTCGAAGTCTCGTGGCCCTCTGTCAGAATCCAGAGTTTCAAGAAGATCGGAGGGGGTCAAAATTTCGCCCAAAAAAAAATTACAGTGTAACCCCTTATGTTTTTTTTTTCAGGTCCAAATTTTGACCTTCGATATCTCGGCTCTGGAAGGGTCTAGAGCCTCAATTTTTTCACCCAGGTCCATGTCTCGTGGCCCTCTATCAGAATCCAGAGTTTTGAGAAGATTGGAGAAACTTAATTTTTCACCCCCCGAAAAAAAAACATAAGGGGTAACACTGTCATTTTTTTTTTCTGGTCAAAATTTTGAGTTTCAATATCTCAGCTCTGGAAGGGTCTAGAGCCTCAATTTTTGCACCCAGGTCCATGTCTCGTGGCCCTCTATCAGAATCCAGAGTTTTGAGAAGATTGGAGAAACTTCATTTTTCACCCCCCCCCCCCCCCCAAAAAAAAAAAAAACATAAGGGGTAACACTGTCATTTTTTTCTGGTAAAAATTTTGAGTTTCAATATCTCAGCTCTGGAAGGGTCTAGAGCCTCAATTTTTGGACCCAGGTCCATGTCTCGTGGCCCTCTATCAGAATCCAGAGTTTTGAGAAGATTGGAGAAACTTAATTTTTCACCCCCCGAAAAAAAACATAAGGGGTTACACTGTCATTTTTTTTTCTGGTCAAAATTTTGAGTTTCAATATCTCAGCTCTGGAAGGGTCTAGAGCCTCAATTTTTGGACCCAGGTCCATGTCTCGTGGCCCTCTATCAGAATCCAGAGTTTTGAGAAGATTGGAGAAACTTAATTTTCCACCCCCCGAAAAAAACGTAAGGGGTAACACTGTCATTTTTTTTTCTGCACTGTAAGCCCGGATAAGTTGAATTCACTTAAAAATTTGAGGAAACCGGTTGCCTTAAAAACATTAACTAACGGGTAATGAAAACTTGTGTGCATTTAACTTAAAATAATAAGTCCATCCTTTCATTAATGCCAAGTTGATTTAACTTGCAATCTCTTGTAATATAAATTGCTTAGTCAAATGAACTCCACTTACTATTTTAAATTACAGTAACCAAACCATTGTATTCATTGAATATAGTAAACTAAAACATCTAAATTAAGACAAATACACAATATAAAAGTCATTTTTTTACAGTTTTATTTGAAAACAGCATTAACTCACAGGTTGTTGCCCCCTGCTTTAACAACCTGGAATCATATAACCAAAACAGTGGCAAAATTAGTCATTCATGCCCTGAACATTGCAAAGCACCATCATGCCAACAAAAACACTTATTTGTGTTCAAGCATGTGAACATTTATATCACAATTTTTTTATACAGTTCATTCCCTTTTATCACAATTTTTTTATATAGTTCATTCCCTTTTATATGACTAAACATGACTAAAATATCTACTCTTTATCTTTAAAATTCAAAAATGCACCAAGACATCTGCCTTTTAGTTGGTAATGTAATTAAATAACCAACTAATTTGAAATAAATTTATCAAAGCCTGTGTCATGGAATCTTGTGCAAAAAATCAGTGCAAATACCACAGGACATATGTATCCCAAACAACACAACAGTAAACATTTTTATAAAAGTACAACATTACAAACTGTGGAAAACAAATCTGGAACCATAGTAGAGCCACTTCGAACCCCATTTTATGCTTCCAGTTGATTTTTCAAAGTTTGAATTTTGGGTACCAGCTCACTTCTACCCACTTTTAACATAACTTGCTGAATAAAGTTAAAAGTTTTTTTCATGCACTTGGGGTAGTCCAGGTGCAGGGCTTAGATCAGTCCAAAAATGACACAGACGGCCAGAGGAAGGTTGGCCAATTCATTCATTACCACAGAAACTTCCAAGATGATCCCTACTCTGGATGGGTTGAGCTGGGTGTTTTCTTGACCAAGGCAGAGTATTCCCACTGGAGTTTTAATGTACGAGTCCTTGTCAGTTGCATCCTAACACAAGAAGAGAACATAAAAATGCCAGTTAGACAATAGTGTTTGTTTGTTTGTTTTTTTCAACTGTGACTTTTTATAATGAAAACCATTGTACAATATAAACCACACCGAAAGTAATTTATATTAAAAGGACGATGCCAGTGTTGAATTTTTATCAAATGCCATATTCGGATCTGTACAGTTTGCTACACTTTGCTCAAAACATGGAGTTTACCCACTTTCACTCACAGTCGTGCTGAAGCATTTTTTTTATGACTCAAATCAATCAAAATCCCAAATTTATAATCAAATAATTCTGAAAATGAATGGAAGTGTTCATTAGTAGCTAAAAATTAGACCAAAGGAGCATGCACCAGCAACATTTACAAAACAAATTAACTTACAGAGCATGTCTTGAAGAAGGCAGAAGAATCATCCCCCAAGATGACAAACTGTCCCCGAAGACATAGGCACCTGATGTCTGTTGGCTCAGTGGTCTGCAAGATAATGGACACAAGAATTAAAACCTATCTTGTGAAGGATACTCACATCAGAGTTTCCCACACATTCATTAATTTGTGGTGGCCCAACACAATATAAATATCAGTGTGGGTGTGTGTGTCTCCCTCCAGGTCGGTGTGCTTTTTCACAGCTAAGAGTGCAATACTTACACTCCCAAAGAATATTTTTTTCAGAGATTATTCAATCTGTTGCTAATCTCAGGATATCCCGTTCAAAATGTTTTTTTCCCATGACCTGCAACACAATAAAACAAAGAAAATAAGTGACAAGGGAACTTATATAAGCTACAGTATTCTATTGAAACATTATACCTCATCATCATCATCATCATCATCATCATCATCATCATCTTCTTCCGCTCATCCGGGGCCGGGTCGCGGGGGCAGCAGTCTAAGCAGAGATGCCCAGACTTCCCTCTCCCCCGACACTTCCTCCAGGTCTTCTGGGGGGATACCGAGGCGTTCCCATGCCAGCTGGGAGACATAGTCTCTCCAGCGTGTCCTAGGTCTTCCCCGGGGCCTCCGCCCAGTGGGACGTGCCCGGAACACCTCCCCAGGAAGGCGTCCAGGAGGCATCCGGAACAGATGCCCGAGCCACCTCAGCTGACCCCTCTCGATGTGGAGGAGCAGCAGCTCTACTCGGAGCTCCTCCCGAGTGACCGAGCTTCTCACCCTATCTCTAAGGGATCGCCCAGCCACCCTGCGGAGAAAGCTCATTTCGGCCGCCTGTATCCGGGATCTTGTCCTTTCGGTCATGACCCAAAGCTCATGACCATAGGTGAGAGTAGGAACGTAGATTGACCGGTAAATCGAGAGCTTTGCCTTACGGCTCAGCTCCTTCTTCACCACAACAGACCGGTACACCGACCGCATTACTGCAGAAGCTGCACCGATCCGTCTGTCAATCTCCCGTTCCATCCTTCCCTCACTCGTGAACAAAACCCCAAGATACTTTAAACTCCTCCACTTGAGGAAGGATCTCTCCACCAACCTGAAGTGGGCAAGCCACCCTTTTCCGGCTGAGGACCATGGCCTCAGATTCGGAGTTGTTGATTCTCATTATACCAGGTACATTATACCTGTATTTTCAAATAAGCTAACATTAAAGCCATAATTTCATTATTAGGGGTTTGTATTTCTAACTAATTGCAATTCAAATTCTCTTAAGTGCTTGAAGGTAAAATAATCAATAAAGCAGAGCCTATGTCATGCAAACACAATAATAAAACAAAAAAAAAACAGTGCATGTCCCTCTAAGTTAGATCGAGCGGTGTCACCAAGACGCAAAAGTTGCAGGTTAAAAACGTCCAGTTCAACTGGTTGCAACAACAGGTTTACAATGCTCAAAAAGTCCCTCAAGTAAGAAAATAAAAGTTACCAACGTTTCAAAGGGGTTGCGTCAATTTAATCAAAGCCTCAATTTATGCACCCACGTCCATGTCTAGTGGCCCACTATCAGAATCCAGAGTTTTGAGAAGATTGGAGAAACTTAATTTTTCACCCCCCGAAAAAAAACATAAGGGGTAACACTGTCATTTTTTTTTTCTGGTCAAAATTTTGAGTTTCAATATCTCAGCTCTGGAAGGATCTAGAGCCTCAATTTTTGCACCCAGGTCCAAGTCTTGTGGCCCTCTATCAGAATCCAGAGTTTTGAGAAGATTGGGGAAAAAAAATTTTGCCCCCCCCCCCCCCCAAAAAAAAAACATAAGGGGTAACACTGTCAGGTTTTTTTTCTGGTCGAAATTTTGAGTTTCGATATCTCAGCTCTGGAAGGGTCTAGAGCCTCAATTTTTGCACTCAGGTGTAAGTCCCATAGTCTCGAGACAGGGTACCACTGTCGTGTTTTTTATGGCATTGTTGTGTGGAATGATGCAATTTATTTTATAATAACTATATGTAAACTGATTGTAAAGACTATAGAACAGTCTTTTATGTAAAACAGCTTTTATATAAAACCATATGTAAAAGACTTTATAGATAGTCTTCTGTTATACAGTTTTTATACGTAAACTGTTTATAATAAATACAAAGAAACATATTGTAACAAAAATGTGTATTGGTTTTATAAGAAAGACAAGAAACATATTGCAACAAGAATGCTTTATTAATGGAATGTAACCTGTATTATTCATGTAAGTAGTAAAAGGAAAGTTTATGTTTTTTTTTCGGGTCGAAATTTTGACTTTCGATATCTCGGCTCTGGAAGGGTCTAGAGCCTCAATTTTGTGGTGGCCCTAGTGGCCCTCTGTCAGAATCCAGAGTTTCGAGAAGATCGGAGGGGGTCAAAATTTCGCCCCCCCCCCCCCCCCCCCCCAAAAAAAAAACGACAGTGTTACCCCTTATGTTTTTTTTTTTCGGGTTGAAATTTTGACTTTCGATATCTCGGCTCTGGAAGGGTCTAGAGCCTCAATTTTTGCGCGTTGGTCGAAGTCTCGTGGCCCTCTGTCAGAATCCAGAGTTTCGAGAAGATCGGAGAGGGTCAAAATTTTGGCCAAAAAAAAAACGACAGTGTTACCCCTTATGTTTTTTTTTTTCAGGTCCAAATTTTGACCTTCGATATCTCGGCTCTGGAAGGGTCTAGAGCCTCCATTTTTGCGCGCTGGTCGAAGTCTCGTGGCCCTCTGTCAGAGTCCAGAGTTTCAAGAAGATCGGAGGCTCTAGACCCTTCCAGAGCCGAGATATCGAGATATTACTCTTGGCAGGTAAACTTTTTTTATCTATTATTTGTAGTTTTATTGTATAAAGTTTTGCAAAGTTTTTCTTTCAAACAGGTTAACAAAATTAGTTCAATAAATGCAGTTCACAAGTTCCCTGGTGTCAGGCTTGGATCATCAAACAATGGAGAGTCTGGTCCAGTTTCCAGAGTCTAACCTCATACATTTCAAGTCCTTTACATGTCACACCTCTTTGAAGTCAATTCTAGACCTGGATCCATATTTAACTCTTTCAGTCCCTTTAACAATCTCTGCCTTCTTTAGCTTGTTCTTCCTTCTCCTCACACGGTTTCTCAGCATCCTTCGCCTTTTAGTCTGGAACACAACATTAAGGCAATACATTTTTTCTTTTACTACTTACATGCATAATACTGGTTACATTCCATTAATAAAGCATTCTTGTTGCAATATGTTTCTTGTCTTTCTTATAAAACCAATAAACATTTGTTACAATATGTTTCTGTGTATTTATTATAAACAGTTTACGTATAAAAACTGTATAACAGAAGACTATCTATAAAGTCTTTTACATATGGTTTCATATAAAAGCTGTTTTACATAAAAGACTGTTCTATAGTCTTTACAAGCACTTTACATATAGTTATTATAAAATAAATTGCATTATTCCACACAACAATGCCATAAAAACGAGACTATGGGACTTACACCTGAGTGCAAAAATGAAGGCTCTAGATGAAGGCTCTAATTGTTTTTATTTTCTTGTAAAGGATGGGGCTCATTTGACTTAGTCTTTGCACGTTGGCTTTGTAAACACTAGCGCTGTACTCACACCTGATCTTTCAACGTGATGGGTGAAGTCGTGGACGCGCAAGACGAGCATTTATGGTTCAAAAGTATATAAATATTTATTATGTTTAGAAAATGCCCGACTGGTTCGCCTAGATAAGACTTCTCGAACCCTCGGCCCTTTGAAGTTGGACCCCATTGAAGTCACTATATGGAGAACAATCCTGGAATATTTTCCTCAAAAACCTTCATTTCCTTTCGATTGTAGAAAGAAAGACATGGACATATTGGATGATGTGGAGGAGAGTGAATGATCAGGATTTTTTTAATTCTGACGTGAACTAAAAAGAGAGAGAAGATAAGAGCGATACCTATGCATGTCATGGTTGTGATGTCGAGCTGATATCCGTCGTAACAGTCGCAGGTGTAGCCCTCGTCGACACGGATACAGCGGCCGTTTTCACAGCCCTGGACGATCCCACAATCCTCTGAACTCAGGCTACCATATGAGTCATATCTCCCTGAAACACACACAAGAGGATCTTACACTCACATTTAATCATTTACCTAGAGCGACCTACAACTCAGGAGAACAAGAGAAGCAATCAGACCAGCAAGAGGACATCGCATAAATATATATATATATATTTTACATATTGTTCACTACACTTGATTCACGTCACTACACTTGATATTTCAGACTCACGCTCATAGACTCTTCGTGGCCCCTCCCGCCTGTCAGGGAACATTGGGAAAGGGGGCGGGGCTCTCCATGACTCCTCCTCCTCAGCCTCGCGGTACCGGGAGTTTTCAGGAAGAGGAGCCAGACTCAGTGGACGCCCGTCGGGACGGGGCGGCAGGGGTCGGGCATCAAACGTTCGCTCACCGCGAGGGTCCGGGAGGCCGAAGGGAGGGCCGGGAGCGCTCTCATAATCATCCTCCTCATAGTAACGACTCCCACTGGAAACGAGTTGTGTAGAATTACACACAATTAGTGAAAAAGAAGTAAAAAGAGTACTTACTACGGAAATAAAAGAATATACTTAAACTCCCCCTGTGGTAAGAATACAATTTTTAATGTTTTTTATATGTCTATGTGGTGTTTTTAATACGCTTTAACACAAACCGTGTGTAAATTCATAAGTCGACGCCATTGCTGAGTATTTTCTGACGTGAACCAAAGACAGTCTCAAACACACGGTTTGAAATCGCTGGGGTTTCTGACGTCACACACGTCTTTTTAACCAATCAGATCAACGTGTGATCGTCAACCAGTGGATCTCGGAGTGAGTGAGTGGAGGCGGGGCTCATTTGCGTATTCATAGAACCGCGCATACTAAATGCGGCAAGGGTGTCGAGTTACATTCAAGGTATTTTAACGATGACACGTTTTTTTTTAATATGCAAATTTTGGTGATCAAATATGAGTTTAAAGGGATCAAATTTTTGACTACAGGCGGACTTTAAGTGTGAACTGAATGTAATGTTTCCAGACACTTGATTCTATGTCTACTTTGATTAAATTGTATTATATTATAGTATCATATTAAAATACACTACTGGTCAAAAGTTTTAGATCAGTAAGATTTTTTATCTTTTTAAATGAAGTCTCTTCTGCTCAACAAGGCTGCTTTATTTTATGAAAAAACGACAAATAGTAATATTGTGAAATATTATGACCATTTAAAATGACTGTTTTCTATTTTAATATATTTTAAAATGTAATTTAAAAGCTGAATTTTCAACATCATTACTGTTGCTGATAGCACGCATGATCCTTCAGAAATCATTCTATGCTGATTGATTTTATGCTCAAAAAACATCAATTATTATTTTCAATGTTGAAAACAGTCGTGTACCATTTCCCCCCCCCCCCCCAAATTCTACGATGAATAGAAAGTTCAAAAGAACAGCATTTATTTAAAATATAATCTTTTCTAACATTATAAATGTCTTTACTGTAACTTTTGATCAATTGAACTCATCCTTGATGAATAAAAGTATTTTCTAGTTTCTTTCCCCCCCAAAAAAAAAAATAATTCTTACTGACCGCAAACATTTGAATGGTAGTGATTAATGTTACAAAAGCTTTCCATTTCAGATCAATTCTGTTCTTTTCAACTTTCTATTCATCAAAGAATCCTGAAATAAAAATGTGAAAAGCTGTTTTCAACATGGATAATAATCACAAATGTTTCTTGAGCATCACATCATAATAATTTCTGTAGGATCATGTGACACTGAAGACTGGAGTAATGATGCTGTAAATTCAGCTTTGATCACAGGAATAAATTACACTTCACTATATATTCACAGAAAACCGCTGTTTTAAATTGTAATAACATTTCACAATACTGTTTTTTTGTATTTTTTATCAAATAATTGCAGCCTTGGTGAGCAGAAGAGACTTCTTTTAAAAACATAATAAATCTTACCAATCTAAAACTTTTGACCGGTAGTGTATATTATATTAAATGCAATTAATTGAGCCCATTTCAAAATCACTTCTGTTGTCTTTAAAGGAGTCGTATTTAAGATTGTGGCCAAAACTGGTACTGCAAGCACCTTCAAATTACTGTAGGATAATTATCTATTTCTGACTTTGACTCGAAGTATTTTGGATTCATATCTTGGTTTTTTTGGGTTTCGCAAAGTTAGATTTTTTTTCGGATTCCGACACGTTTGTATCTGTATCTGTGGTAACTAGAGAAGAGCTGGCAACCCGAATGCCACAACACTACTGACTGCGTGATTGGTAGATCGGTGGAGGGCGGGGCATCAGAACAAAACACAACATGACAACATCAACATCAGTCGAGGGCTGCGACTTCACTTTTTAAATGAAAATTTCCTGGCTGGACTACTGTTGTCAGTGATAAAGTATTTGAAACAAACATGTTTTCTTAATGTCTAGTGAAATATCAGGGAAAATGTATGATTAATTGAACTAAATTTCTTGCATACAGCTCCTTTAAGCTAAAGTTGCAGTGCTGTTAGTAGAGAGTTGATGAAGGGCCTCACCCCGCGGGCCTGTAGGGTGCGTCTGGGAGCCCATAGGAACTCGGTGGTCTTTCTCTCAGCCCGGACCTCCTCCCACCGGCTCCCGCCGGGCTGTAGTCCTCGTAATCAGTGGGCATGTAGTCGGGGCGTCCCGGCTGGGCTTCGGGGTACGCGTACGGTGGCAGGAAGCCTCCTCCTCCCGGAGCGAAGCGCTCATAATAACGCGGGGACTGAGGAGGAGGACCCAGCTCGTTACACAGGGACTCGTACGCCTCTAATCAGGAGTCAAACACACACACGACTCAGTCAAACAGTGGAACTGAATGATGGAAACATTCAGAATTCGAGTTTCGAATAACAGGAAGATGAAATAACTGCATTGAAATTCAAAGAAACAGGCAAAAACCAACAACAATGGATTTTTATCTTTACTTTTAGCAAACTTTTAAAAAGAGTATTTATTATGGAAATAGTGTACTTGGAAAGAATGTACTGAATGTAATGTAATTTCAGAATTGCATGTTATTTACAGATAAATGAAAATTATTATTATAATTACAAAATTTTATCACATGCAAAATTATTTTTTTATACACTTTTTTTATTTCAGTTAAACAATTGTATTATATTTTAGTTTGATTATGTTTTTATTTTATTTAATATATTTGGCATTTTTTAGTGAATTTTATGATAAAAAAATGTTAAAAAAATAAAATAAAAATGATAAAAATGTTTTTCTTATTGTTTTCCAAATTTGAGGTTGATATATATATATATATATATATATATATATATATATATATATATATATATATATATATATATATATATATTAATTGTGATTAATCGCATCTAAAATAAATTTTGTGTTTACATAATATATGTGGGTGCACTGTGTATAATTCTTTTAGATATATAAATACACACACATGCTTGTATATATTTAAGAAATATTTTCATGCATATTCTGTATATAGATTTATATACAATTTATTTTATATATAAATACAAATATTTTTTTCTTTAATATACATCCATGTGTGTTTTTATATACAAAATAATTATACACAGTGGCCCCACAAATATTATGTAAACAAAAACTTTTATTTTGGATGCGATTAATCGCGATTAATCATTTTGACAGCCCTAATATATATATACATATACACATATTTATTTTTTAAAAAGAGCTTCCAGTAACAAATTGTTTTTGGCAGTACCAAACTTTTACAAAATACAAAAATTCTCTTCAATTCATTTTCAATGGAGCAATACAAGTGTGACTATTATTTTCATGTCATATAACCTTTTCGAATCATGTCTATTATTTTTCGTGTGTGTCTGCTGTGTGTGTATTCACACAGCAAGTACCAAAACTTCATACCATTCCGATGAACTAAATAATAAAAAAAAACAATGTGAACTTTAACACACCCAGAAAAAAGATCGCAGAATGTATTTAAGGCGATCATATGATGCGACTTCTTGATTTCCTTGTTCTTCAGTGTGTTATGTAGATGTTTGTGCAATATAAGATCTGCAGAGATACAAAGCTCAACGTCAGTGTGTGTGTGTGTGTGTGTATACCATCATCTCTGCGGGGGCAGAGGGCACACTGCAGACCCCAAGCCTCACCAACCAAACAACAGCACTCGGTAAAGGTCAGCTGAGATCCTAACAGAGGACTCTGACACACCAGACTAGCCGTGACGTGACGCCAACAGAAGTTTAAGTTCTCGTCTGAGAAAAACATAGAAAGAAAGACGGCAGATCCACAATAAAAGTTGACATTTTACACCTCTAGGAACAATTGTGCATTCTTAAAGGGACAGTTCATCCAAATTGAACATGATGTCATCATTTACACACCCTCATGTCGCACCCATTAGACTTTTGTTCATTTTCACTACATATTTTTAATGAAATATTTTAATAATGCTAAAAAAATGCTTTCAAACAAATTCAATTTTCAGCTGTTAAAAGAAAAAAAATATGAATCTTGTTCTCTTTATTGCACAATGCACATTTCTTAAAGGGGAACTAATGTGCAAAATTCCCAGTGTGTGGTACTAGTAAACATCCACCCACTCTTGTTTTAATCCCCATAAATAATAGGCAGCGTCTCAGAACAAGCCGTTCGCATATTGTTGCATGTGTGATGGGACTCCGCCCATTTCGCTTAGCTCCTCCCCTGAGTGAGCTGTACACTTTAAAGTGAAACTTAACATAGGCTATAATTTATTCAAAAATATATAATAATAAAATAAAATATAATTCCCTAATCAAAAGGACACACCTATATTTTAAAATAAAAAGATCCGGTCCAGATCCGGCCGACACTATGTTGCTGTCTGGCTAATAAATGTTCTTTAAAAAGTTGTGTGTGTGTGTGTTTGCATCTCTTACCATCCGCGAGGCGACTAGCGTTGACACAGTTGCGCCGCGTGTCATCCAGCACTAGCGGCGGCTCACACGTGCAGTAAAACATCCCCGGTGTATTCACACACACACCACCCGTGCAGGTGTCCTCACTCTGACATTCATCATGATCTACAGACACACAGAGACAGCGTCACAACATCACATCCCTGCATCGAGTGTGTGTGTGTGTGTGTGTGTGCTGACCGATGCACTCCAGCAGATCCGTGTCGTAGTAGAACCCGCTGGGACAGTAACAGGCGTAGCCGGGAATGTTGTTCACACACACACCGCCTTTACATATCTCCGGATCGAACAGCTTACACTCGTCCACATCTGTGCGGACCAGCCAACCACACTCCGATTAGAAACAACACACACTGAGAGACTTGTGGGACATTTGTTGTTGTTGTGAGAGTGTTTGTGTTTTACCCTTGTAGCTGAATGCTCCCGTTTCCATGGTAACGTACCCTTTTCCGCTGGGACACAGCGCTTGGTATTCGGCTGAGTTATTGATGATGGGGGAAAAAATAAGTGATCTTGAGGAGTTGAATGTGCAATTTTAGTGTACTTCAAATTTTAGGAGTATGTTTAAAAATTGTACTTAAATATAATATTAATGAAATAAAAATGCCATTTAAAAAAACATTTTATCTTTTGTCATGCTTGACTAACATAGTAAAGCACATGTGAAGTACTTACATTTAGGGCTGTCAAACGATTAATCGCGATTAATCGCATCCAAAATAAAAGTTTGCGTTTACATAATATACGTGGATGCACTGTGTATCCACATATTATATTATTTATATTATATATATATATATATGTGTATATAATACACACATAAATTTAGGGACAAAAATTATTTATATATAAAGATTTATATTTCTAAATAATATAAATTATATATAAATCTATATACACTATATACATGAAATTATTTCTTAAATATATACAAGCATGTGTGTGTATTTCTATATATATACATATATATACATACATATATATATATATATATATATATATATATATATATATTTACATAAATTATATAAATAATAATTATATATTATATATATAGAATTTATAATTATAACTACTAAAACTTAATGACATAAAATGTACTTTAAAGTAAAAGTATTTATTTGGCCTTACAAAGTGCAATTAAGTGAAACATTCATAAAAATTCACAATTAATCGCATCTAAAATAAAAGTTTGTGTTTACATAATATATGTAGGTGCACTGTGTATACTTATTTTATATATATATATATTATACACACACACACACACATGCTTGTATATATTTAAGAAATATTTTCATGTACTGTATTTGGATTTATATATAATTTATATTATATATATAAATAAAAATATTTTATATATAAATATTTTTTTCTTAAATATACTTGCATGTGTGTGTGTGTATATATATATATATATATATATATAACACAAACTTTTATTTTGGATGCGAGTAATCACGATAAATCGTTTGACAGCCCTAGTTTTAACAGAACATTCAAGTATATTTTAGTTCATCATAAATGCTTGTCAGTACACTTTAACCATATTAAACCAAGACAATTGTGAAATTACATATAAAGATGTACTTAAGTTCAACTTAAGTACATCTTTACTTAAGTTGCTAAATGCATTTATTATAAACTTAAACCATAATAACCTTGAATTTGATTCTATATTACATGCAATAAAGTGTATGAAAACATTACATTCAGTTCACACTAAAGTATATTATTTTCATGTAAATTATTCCCATAAGCACTCTTTCAACTCTTTCCGCATCATTGATGGAATTTTCCGGATTTCCGTGTTTTCTCTGTTATACGGTAGGGGGCGCTATTACACATCCTCAAGAGAACTTAATCTCCAGAGCAAAACACAGGTGAAGAGGAAGAAGAAATAAGTGATATCATATGTCAGGAGGTGCATTTGTAAAATAACGCGATCATCAACATTAAACAGTATACAAATCAAAACCGAATGAAATCTCGACGCTACACGACCGTGAAGCTTTGGTGTTGATAAACTCGATCTACTTCATATGTGTTTGAATCATCGTTCTCAATCCGATCTAGATGTAGACACCATTTTCTCCTTTTTTTGCTCAAAAAATGTCTGTTGTGTTTTTATGAAACTGGCCCACATTCAAGTGTTGAAGAAAAGTTATTGCATAAAGCTAGAATAAAATGTATTTTTTGTTTGTTTAAAAGTGTGTGAGTGCTTCTTTCTTTTGATGTGTTGCATGTTTAGATATTCATACAACAAAACATTCTGGGGGCCATGAAAATAAATGCAGCTTTTTAAAAAAACACTGGCAGGGAAAGAGTTAAAAGTATGCATAAGTACACTTGTTTTCACAGGAGTAAACTCATTAGACGCAGCGTGTGTGTGTGTGTGTGTTCACCTGTTCCAGCTTGCGGACAGATGTCGTATTGGCACAGGAGGCCCCAGCCCTGCCCCGCCGTACAGCAGCACTCCTGCAGGGTGGTGTTACGGGACAGTATCTTGCAGGAGTACGGCTCGGACACGCCGTAGTAACACTCCTTCATCTCTCCGGGTCGAGTGTGTGGAAGAGAGCCGGACACGGACCGCGAGATGCCAGGCGAACCACGACCCGACGAGGACGACGAGGAGGCTCCGCCAGACGGCCCTGTGCGATCTGCACACACACACATATATACATGTTTCCTTGATCTCTACAATTAAAGAATTCTGAATTAATAAACAGAATGTATGTATATTTAAGAAAAAAATATTTATATATAATGTAAGTTATATATAAATCTATATACAACAAGCATGTGTGTGTATTTATAATATGGCTTTCAAAACGATTAATCGCGATTAATCGCATCCAAAATAAAAGTTTGTGTTTACATAATATATGTGGGTGCACTGTGTATAATTATATATATATATATATATAAATACACACACATGCTTGTATATATTTAAGAAATATTTTCATGTGTATTCTGTATATAGATTTATATATAATTTATATTATATATAAATATAAATATTTTATATATAAATAATATTTTTTTTCTTAAATATACATGCATGTGTGTTTTTATATATATACAAAATAATTATACACAGTGCCCCCAAATATATTATGTAAACAGAAACTTTTATTTTGGATGTGATTAATCGCGATTAATCGTTTTGACAGCCCTAATTTATACATATATGAAGAGTTCAGATGCAAAAGCCTCTAAATGCCATTTGATATTTTCTTCTAAAATGACCATTTTTATCAAGCTTGTATATTAAAGTTCAGTAATTTCACTTAAATGACAATTAATAGGTAATCTTCATTGCCATTTAAGTGAAATTACTGAACTTAAATATACAAGCTTGATAAAAATGATCATTTTAGAAGAAAATATCAAATGGCACACAGACACTTTTGCATCTAAACTCTTCATATATATATATATATATATATATATATATACAGTATTTATATACACAGTGCACCCACATATATTATGTAAACACAAACTTTTATTTTGCATGCAATTAATCGCGATTAATCGTTTGACAGCCCTATTTTATTCACGTTCAGCGCCTTTATGAGCAGCATAAAGAAAATGTATTAATGCTGTTTTTATTTTCACCATTATTGTTATTATTAATATCATTTAATGTCGTATTTGGTCCCACTTTATATTAAAGGAGAACTCCGGCGAACAATGAACCTTTGGTCTAATAAAACATCGGTACCTCGTTAATCGTTCTCTGACGATTGTTTTCATGATAATCGAGTGTAAAGAGTTTTATCTCTAAAAACTGTTTAGCGTATAATGCTAGTACTGGGGGCATTGACCAACTAAAATGAAATCGCTAGTTTATACCACTAACAAGGCTCAAAATAGCCCCGCATTAACGCAGTAACATAACAAGGCTCTATACATGCAAAACGAAGCATTGACAACTTTGTAAGTGTACAGACCGTTTATTAAGAACATAAGTTATAAAGACTGTTTACTTCGTGTAGACATTCAGAAGCCATCTTAGGAAATAGTCTTGATAAGTCGATCCCCGAATGTCGTTCATACAGTTCAGAAGTTCGTTGAACTTCATACAGCTCAGCTCACTCATCACGACGTTCGGTGATCGACTTATCGAGACTATTTCCTAAGATGGCTTCTGAATGTATACACGAAGTAAACGGTCTTCATAACTTATGTTCTTAATAAACGGTCTGTACACTTACAAAGTTGTCAATGCTTCGTTTTGCATGTATAGAGCCTTGTTATGTTCCTGCGTTAATGCGGGGCTATTTTGAGCCTTGTTAGTGGTATAAACTAGCGATTTCGTTTAAGTTGGTCAGTGCCCCCAGTACTAGCATTATACGCTAAACAGTTTTTAGAGATAAAACTCTTTACATTCGATTATCATGAAAACAATCCTCAGGGAACGATTGACGAGGTCCCGATGTTTTATTAGAACAAAGGTTTATTGTTCGCCGGAGTTCTCCTTTAAGTGGCGTAAGTACTTATGTACATCGAAAAATAAGTACAATGCTAAGTAAAACACTGCTATTGAGGTGTGACACGGGTAAGGTGTGTGTAGGTGTGAGGGAAGGGTCAACAGTGTAATTACATGCAGGTAGAAGTACAATATAAAAACATGCATGTACTCAATAAGTCCATTGTATCAAATTATTAATTTCAATGTTATTAAGCCACTTGATATAAAGTGGGACCTGGTATGGTCAGTAGAGGGCAGCACTGAGACACTGAGCTGGAGTTGTGTGTGTGTGTGTGTGTCACCTGTGCTCTCTCTGCTCACACACTGCCTCGCGATCGGTTCGAATTCCTCCTGTCCGTTCTCACACTCGCACACGAACGATCCCTCCACATTCCAGCACTGTGCGGATCCGCAGACGCCCTGCATCGTCTCACACTCGTTTATGTCTGCGCAGAAACACACACACAGGGAGTGTCATCGAAGGGAAAACACTTTCAATTGGGAAAAAGAAGTGTGCTTGATTGTACTGGATGTGCACTTAAATCATAGAGGTACTGTAACTGTATGTACTCTCGTTCTAATTCTAATTAAGTGTATTTTATTAGGGCTGTCAAACGATTAATCGCGATTAATCACATCCAAAATAAAAGTTTGTGTTTACATAATATATGTGGGTGCACTGTGTATAATTATTTTATATATACAGTATATATATATATATATATATATATATATATATATATATATATATATACATACATACATACATGCATGTATATTTAAGAAAAAAATGTATATATAAAATATTTTTATTTATATATAATATAAATTATATCTAAGTCTATATACAGTATATACATGAAAATATTTCTTAAATATATATGTGTGTGTATTTATATACTTATATATATATATATATATATACAAACATACATGCATGTATATTTAAGAAAAAAATATTTATATATAAAATATTTATATTTATATATAATATAAATCATATGTAAGTCTATATACAGTATATACATGAAAATATTTCTTAAATATATACAAGCATGTGTGTGTATTTATATACTTTATTTTATTTATTTTTACTCTATTTTATTTTATTCTATATTATATATATATATATATATATATATATATATATATATATATATATATATATAAACACAAACTTTTATTTTGGATGCGATTAATCATTTGACAGCCCTAATTTTTTTGAATGTTTCACTTAAGTGCACTTGTCAGTATAATGCTTGTCAGTATTTGCCAGTGCACTTTAACCATTTTTCAAAGACGATATAATTATTACATAATTTTATTATTAAATTACATATAACTCCTAATTGAGTCACTAATAAGTTCAACTAATTGCATTTAATATAAACTGAACTACAATTTGAACTTAATAACATGTGAATGACATGCAATTAATTGTCTGAGTTCCCAGTTAAGTATATTATTTCCATTATAAAGAGCTCTTCTTCAGTATATTATTTTAAAGTATATTATTTCCATAATCAAGAGCTGTTGTATATTGAACTCACCCACACACATCTGTCCATCGCCAGTGGACTCGTAGCCCTGGTCACACAGACACTGATATGTGCCGATCAGATTCTGACAGAAAGCGTGGAGTCCACACACCGTCTCATTGGTGCACTCGTTGATGTCTGCGAGAGAAACTCACTGTCACTCACTGCTGCGTCTCGTTCACCCAAAATTGAAAATTAGCCCATGATTTACTCATCCTGAAGCCATCCTAGGTGTGTATGACTTACTTCTTTTAGACGAATACTATCAAAGTTATATTCAAAATGTCCTGGCTCTTCCAAGGTTTATAATGGCCGTGAATGGTGGTTTTGAAATCCATAAAAGTGCATCCATCCATGATATTTATGATGGATAGATGCACTTTTATGATGGATAGGTGCGCTTTTATCATGGATGGATGCACTTTTATGATGGATGGATGCCCTTTTATCATGGATAGGTGCGCTTTTATGGTGGATGGATGCACTTTTATGATAGATAGATGCATTTTTATGCTTGATAGATGCACTTTTATGGTGGATGGATGAACTTTTATGATGGATGGATGCACTTTTATGGTGGATAGATGAACTTTTATGATGGATGGATGCACTTTTATGGTGGATGGATGCACTTTTATGATGGTAGATGCACTTTTATGGTGGATGGATGCACTTTTATGATGGATAGATGCACTTTTATGGTGATGGGTGCACTTTTATGATGGATGGATGCACTTTTATGGTGGATAGATGCACTTTTATCATGGATATATGCACTTTTATGGTGGATGGATGCACTTTTATCATGGATAGATGCACTTTATGGTGGATGGATGCACTTTTATGATGGATAGATGTACTTTTATGGTGGATGGATACACTTTTATGATGGATGGATGCACTTTTATGGTGGATGGATGCACTTTTATGGTGGATGGATGCACTTTTATGATGGATGGATGCACTTTTATGATGGATGGATGCATTTTTATGATGGATACATGCACTTTTATGATGGATAGATGCACTTTTATGTTTGATGGAATCATTTTTATGATGATGGATGTACTTTTATGATGGATAGATGCATTTTTATGTTTGATTGATTCATTTTATGATGGATAGATGCACTTTTATGATGATAGATGCACTTTTATGATGCATTTTTCTGATGGATAGATGCACTTTTATCATAGACAGATGCACTTTTATCATGGATAGGTGAACTTTTATCATGGACAGATGCACTTTTATGATGGATGGATGGACCTATATTGACTTCAAAACATAAATAACCATTCACTGCAATTATAAAGCTTGTAAGAGCCAGGACATTTTTAATATAACTCCAATTGTATTCGTCTGAAAGAAGTAAGTCATACACACCTACTGTAGGATGGCTTCAGGGTGAATAAATCATGGGCTAATTTTCATTTTTGGGTGAACAATCCCTTTAGGTGTGTGTGATCTGTGTGAGACTCACCCACACACTCTCCTGTGGCAGTGATGTGGTATCCGGGCTCGCAGGACGCCACGCAGTGGAACGAGCCGATGGTGTTCTCGCATCGCTGAGATCCACACACACTCCTCTCTGAGTCCAAACACTCGTTCACGTCTGCAGGAGGAAACACTTCAGCTGAGTTATAAATTATAATATTGTATGTGACCATCTCAATAATTAAATTAGTGTTAAATCAAGTTTTAAATTAAGGGTTAAATTAAGTTTTTCCAAAGGTTTATGCTACGAATTACCCATAAAGATGTGATAAAAGTACACCATTTAGGTGTGTGTGTGTGTGTGTGTTACCCAGACAGGCGGTTCTCTCTGGGCTGGTGGTGAAGCCGGTCTGGCAGTGGCACTGGAACGACCCCTCAGTGTTGGTGCAGCGGCCGTCCTGGCAAACTCCCTCTTGACTGCACTCGTCCACGTCTGGACACACACATGCACACACACCAGCATGACATCATCGTCAACAGTAACACTCCTAAGCTGAAGAACAGCGGATAACATCTCCTAAACAGGGATGTGGAAGTAGCCGTATCACTGGAAGATGCTCGATGGGTGTCAGAAAACACAAATTTCCGACCAATCACAGCAGACTTGGCAATCTGACCAATCAGAGCAGAGCAACTCTCAGAGAGGCGGGGTTTAGAGAGACTTGATCAAAGCGTTATGCATATTATGAGCAAATTATAGTGTTTTTGATGTTGGATGCACATAAATCTGTTTGGGAAACAAAATTATGAACCTTTAAAATAACGTAATGGGGGAAAATTAAAACTATACGCACTTACGATAAAATTCAATGACAAAATGATGCAATGCATACACTCTAAAAAATGCTGGGTCAAATATGGACTAACCCAGCCGTTGGGTTAAATTTTTACATTACATTTTTAACCCAACATTTCGGGTTTGTCCATATTTGACCCAAAATTGGGTTAAAACAACCCAGCATTTTTTAGAGTGTAGAATAAGTGATATATAATCAGGTTTTTGAGTCGGAGAGCAGATGTTTTCCTTCATCACATGCGGCGTAATTATCCTGCATCTTGATTCTATCTAATAGGGTGTGTGGTGGACATGTCGAAAGGAAAAAATGTTTACTTCGGGCTTTTGAGTGATGCAGTTATGTGAATCATTTCATCCAAGAGTTAAGGAACTTTTCACATCGAGAGGTTTTCTTTTAAAACAACTCCCTAATGACAACTGAAGAATTCAGAAAAACAATCCCAATCCAAGGTCAGTCACGCTACAGCTTTTTTATTTCTCGACACGTTGTGTGTAAAATGTTGGTATGAGGACTGGTGTCATACCTTGGCAGGACGTGGCGTTAACGGCGCTCGTGTAGCCGTTCGCACAAACACACTTAAAGGAGCCGTCTGTGTTCACACACTCTCCGCTTGGGAAGCAGAAGTCTCCTTCCAGACACTCGTTAATGTCTGAGCCGGCGGATGTCAGCGTGCCACAGTGGGAGACAGGAGTGAATAACAAACTCACATTTAAAATAGCATATTGTAATCAGCCGGAGAGAGTGTGAATGTGTGTGTTTTCCTTTGAATTGAAAGTATGTTTTCTCTGACCTCGACACTGGCGCCGTGGACCGGCCGCTCTGTACCCTGGCAAACAGTCGCAGCGATACGACCCGTCCGTGTTCACACACACACTCTCCGGCCCACACACGCGAGGACTCGCACACTCATCAATGTCTGAGGGGGAAACAAACAGTCTGTGATGATGCAGAATCATGAAAGCTATGCCTGCCCTGTATTAATGTGCTTGAGCCTCATCATACTTTATCTTCTTCCCCTTTTTTAATGTCAATCAAGGTTTTTGCAAGAATATAGTCATAATTTAGTTTTAATGACCATTTTAAAGCATCTCTCTGACAAAAAAAACATGAAAGGTGTCGATAAAATGAATAAATATATGTTTAAAAAAAAAATAAATCATGAAAGGTGTCAATAAAATGAATAAATATATGTTTAATAAATAAATAAATCATAATATGAGTCAATAAAATTAATAAATATATGTTTAAAAAATGAATAAATCATAATATGAGTCGATAAAATGAATAAATATGTTTCAAAAATAAATAAATAATGAAAGGTGTCAATAAAATGAATAAATATATGTTTAAAAAATAAATAAATCATGAAAGGTGTCAATAAAATGAATAAATATATTTAAAAAATAAATAAACCATGAAAGGTTTCAATAAAATGAATAAATATATTAAAAAAAATAAATAATGAAAAGTGTCAATAATATTAATAAATATATTCAAAAAATAAGTAAATAATGAAAGGTGTCAATAAAATGAATACATATATTTTAAAAAATAATAAATCATAATATGTGTCAATAAAATAAATAAATATATGTTTCAAAAATAAATAAATGATGAAAGGTGTGAATAAATATATATAAAAAATCATGAAAGGTGTCAATAAAATGAATAAATATACAGTATGTTACAAAAATAATAAATCATAATATGTGTTAATGAAATAAATAAATATATTTTTCAAAAATAAATAAATGATGAAAGGTGTCAATAAAATGAATAAATATATGTTTCAAAAATAAATAAATCATGAAATATGTCAATAAAATAAATACGTTTAAAAAATAAATAAATCACGAAATGTCAATAAAATAAATAAATTTACAGTTTAAAAATAAATAAATAATTAAATGCCAATAAAATAAATAAATATGTTTATTTTTAAAATAAATATAGAAATTTCAATAAAATAAAGGTTTTAAATAAATCAATGAATGTGTCAATAAAATAAAAAAAACATGTTTAAAAATTAATACGTCATGAAATATGTCAATAAAAATACATACTTTTAAAAAAAAATCATGCAATGTCACTAACCAGAAATAAATGTTTAAAAATAAATAAATGATGAAATCTGTCAATAAAATGAATCTCAAATCAAATGAAATTTGATAAAATACTGTACATGTTGAGTGCCTCAATGTCCTATGGAATATTTTATTTATTTATGAGGTTATTTTTTGTAGTTTTATTTATTTACTGAAACATTTCATGTTTTAATTATTAATGAACATTTTTCAATTTATTGAAAATATTTATACTTATAAAAAAATAATTATATTATATACTATCATTTTATTGACATTTCATGATTTCTTTTTTGTTTAGATATTTTTTAATTGCTTAATTACTAATATTTACTAGTTTGCCAGTCTATATGAAGAGTTCAGATGCAAAAGCCTCTAAGTGCCATTTGAAATTTTCTTCTAAAATGATCATTTTTATCAAGCTTGTATATTTAAGTTCATTAATTTCACTTAAATGGCAAAGAAGATTACTTATTAATTGTCATTTAAGTGAAATTACTGAACTTAAATATACAAGCTTGATAAAAATTGTCATTTTAGAAGAAAATTTCAAATGGCATTTAGAGGCTTTTGCATCTGAACTCTTCATATATACTTTGTACATATAATATTATACATGGTGGAGGTTTTTCAGAGACAGATGTGTTGAATCATCTCGACCTGGCCGTCTTTTATCTCACTCTCCACATGATTCGAACACGTTATCTGAGCGGATGTGGATAATTGTGCGGGAACACGTGGCTGAGATGATCTGAGTTCTGCCATCTGTAGACCACATGTCTCCTCTCACACGGCAGAGAGAGATAGATCGACCATTACAGAGGAATGAAGCTCTCACACACACACATGATGCCGTTCATCAAGCCAGCTAAGGAGCACTCAGAGAACGGCAAGATAGCATGAAATGCACGTTAAGCTCATCTCACCTGCGCAGCGTCCGTCCTGCATGCTGTGCCCGTCTCTGCAGGGAACACACTTATACGAGCCCGGAGAGTTCAGGCACTGCTGACCGGGACACTGCAGTGGGTCCAAACACTCGTCAATGTCTGATAAAGGGAGAATGTAGAGCTTTTGTGAATGCTACAGGATGAGGTCAAATAAAAGGATGAAGTGTGTGTCCTCTTACCTGTGCAAGCGCTGTCCTGTAGCTGGAAGCCCACGGCACACACACACCTGAAGCTGCCGGGAGTGTTTCTACACTGGCCATTAGTACAGCGTGTCGGGTCCAGACTGCATTCATCTGAGTCTGAACACACACAAATGCCTTATCTTAGTGACATTAGTAGCACCATATTTCATTAGTGACAGGAAGGAAAACGAGACTTATGCAGTACCGGAGTTTAACAGCAGTCTTTCTGATGTTTTTGTTTTTTTTTTATAAATTTTCCACTGTATGACAGTAAAGGCACGTTCACACCAAGGACAATAACTACATCAAAAAAAAAAAATCAAATAAAAAACAATAAAATCAAAAAATCATACTAAATCAATCAAAAAATCATATTAAATATAAAATAATATAACTATAAATGTAATGATAACGGCCCGATCACTTTCAGCTGATGAGCGATAAAACACTGACAGCCAATCAGAATCCACCAGACTTCAGCTCGAGCATTTAAAGGGACAGGCGACAAAACTGCAGTGCGCTTATAATAAACCGTACGATATCATTCGCTGGTGTGGACGCTAATATCGTTATAGTTATCGTTATCATTCTTGGTTTCAAACTGGCCTAATTTTCATCCACAGTAAATTCAATATGCGTCTAATCTGACTTCTAGTGCTGAAAGAAGGTTTTACGCACATGAGATTCGAAATAATGCGCGTCAATAAGAAAACATGAAGCATGTGATGAATGCAGCGTCTGTATTGATGGTACATTTGTTGAAATTAATTAAATTATTATTATTATAAACAATAAAACTAGCTAAGTTGCATGTACAAAATACGATAGCATCGTGAAATTCCAAATCGTAAATACGAACTTCCTAGAATGTTAACGCGCCATATTATAGTGTTTGTTAATATTTTGAATTAGATTTCATTTTTATATTTTCTGTTTTCACTTCAATTTTAGTTAAAAAGTTGACAACTAGCTAAAATATTTTTATATATATACATTTAATTTAATTTAACCCTCTGGGGTTGTTCGTTTCAGAGTCACACTCGGGTGTTCGGGTCCAAATGGACCCAAAGGGCGGGATTCATATTTTAAAAAAAAACAAAAAAAAAACATGATTTTATTTTTACTCGTTTTTTTTTATAATATTTTTTCTTTTCTTTTTTTGTTTTGAAAAAATTTCAAAAAAAAAAAAAATTATAATTAGCTTTAATGCAATAATTATGACAAAATTTCCCCCCATTGAACATAATAGAAAAAATATTTTTTTTAATTTATTTTTTTAAAGCTGTATTTCATTTTAGAGTCAAGCCTAGGCCTCATAAAAACAATTTTTGAAATGAGATGGATGCCATCTGGTGGAAAAACTGAGCATTTTAAAAATGCAAAACACATGTATAATCTGAATTTTTTGGTGTGTTTGTGTATAAAAGTGTGTGTTTGTGTGTGTGTGTGTAGATGTGTCTGTTTTGCACTCTTGATGTTTTATAGATTCACCCCTTCACTGTTGTGTGCTTTTTTTCAAGATCGTTGCTGATTTGTAGATTGTAAGCACAAAAAATTTCAGTATTACAAATTTTTGCCAATTTCCCATTCATTTTCCATGCGGGTCCATTTGGACCCGAACACCCCAAGTGTGACTATTTTTTTTTTTTGTTTACAACCACTTAGACTATTTACATCCTGTCCCCAATTTTTGGGGGTGTTCAAATACCAAATACCAACAAAGTCACCAAATTTCTGACCATTCAGAGGAAATTGTGATTTTTAAAACAATTTTATTTAAATTCTTCACGTCCATTTGGGGCGAACAACCCCAGAGGGTTAAATAGTTTTAGTTTTGGGTACTGATAATAACCCGATTAAAATCTTAACTATTATGCAAGAAATGGTACAGAATACATATTTTATCAAACATAAAATGTCTTTACTAAGTGACAGATATTACAACTGTCTCTGTGACAGAACTAGACTTACTAAAAAGGGAGTCAGTCAGACAATTTATATCAGCACATTCATGACTTTATTATCTCACTGTAACTTTCAAACACGCATAATCTGTAAAGCTGCGACATAAGAAATAAGAAATAATTGCACGGAGACTTAAAAAAAGACGCCACTTCCTCTTTATTTTTAATATTTGTACCCTAATTAAATGAATGTTAAATGTGGAGATCCACATGAAGAGATACCTTGGCAGTGTCCGTCGAGAAGCTCAAAGCCCGGCTGACAGGAGACACACTTGAAGGAGCCGACCGAGTTCACACACTCTTTTCCTGGACACTGAAGCTCATTTTCACACTCGTTCACATCTGGAACGAGGTAGGAAACACACTCATTTAATCACTGGAACAACTGAGGATCAAATCTGTAATGATCCCTTGGCTTGTGTAAAACAAGTCTGCTTAATTCTACCGAATGTGCACTTGAAGTGTACTTCAAAGTAAAAGTATTAAAGAAAACTGTACTTGCAGATAAAATAAAAGGCCATTTAAGTGCACTTCTCATCACACACACACACACACACCTGCATCATCACCCTTATCACTGCCCCACTATTATAAATACATATTACAATACAGTGTCGCATTACGGAACATGAAGTAATTATTTAAAGCTACACTGTGTAACTCTTTTAGTTTATTCTTAGCTAAAAACACTTAGTTCTTTCTAAAATATATGTGCTCATTAATGTATATTTACTTCGTTCAAGTAATAAAGTATTCCCGTGAGTGTATAATATGCCATTGAAAATACATACGAGTATGGGGTCGCCATGTTGCCCCTCCGTCTTGAAAGTACATTAGCCAAAGAGGGACATACCCGTTAATTCGCGTTTACGTTTGAGTTAACACTCATGAACGAGGTCGAACTGGAAGCCATGTTAATCTTGGACTACGTCAGCCACCGCAGGAATTAAAACGAAATCGGAATTGAGAGGAACAGAAACTAATATTCACTGGACGGTCATATACCTTTTCACCACTAGATGGGGGTAAAAATCACACAGTGTAGCTTTAATTCTATCTGAAGTCCTACTTCAGTGGGAATTATAATCTATTTTCACACATTAAGTGTCCGAAAACATTACATTAAATTCATACTTATTTCCAAAGGTCCTCTTTTTAAAAGTATGCACTTCTTTTTCACATGTTGAGCTTGAGAAGGTCTGTCATGAAGCTCAAACCTTCGCAGATGTTTCCCTCCAGTCTGAATCCAGGGGGACACAAACAGCTGAAACTTCCCACGTTATTCTCACAGCGGCCGTTAACACACAGCTCAGGAGTCTGGCGACACTCGTCGATATCTGGCACAAAGAAACAACTTAGTCATTATACAATGCTTTCTCTGTTGGAAAATCTGCTTGAACAAAGTACACTAAACTAGACAGGTGAAACTAAACCCAAACTAAACCGAAACAAGGCTACGAGTGAATATAAACGACAATTATTGACCTACATTTCGGCTTATGTCTACAGAACATATAGATTTAGTATGCTGGTCTTTATAATAATCTTTTAACACTTTAGTTTAGGGTCGCATTCTCACTAATAACCCTCAGGTGCTCTTGGGTCATTTCTGACCGAAAAATTTTCTGTTTTGAATTTCTAAAAATCACAGCTTCATCGGAATGTTATGAAACTTGGTGACTTTTATGGCATTATGTATGTGAATACAAAAAAAAATTGAGGTCATGATCTGAGCATGCCAAGTGGTCGTAAAAAAATAGTCACACTTGTGGTCTTCGGTCAAAAATGACCCCCATAGGAAATGAATGGGAAATTGACAAAAACACAAAAATTAACAAATTTTTTTTTTTTTTTTTTTTTACATTTTTTAAATAAAAAACCTTTTTTGAGATTGTTCCAACTATATATTCAAATCCACCAAAAAAAAAAAATGTGTTCATAAACATTTGGGGAATTCACATGCCTCTCCATAGAGAGCTGTACATGCCATCTAGTGGTCACACCATGATTCTATGCTTTTTCTCTATACTGTAACCAGATGGTGCTAATTTTCTTCAAAAAATATTTTTTTTCTAAAGGCCTAGACTCTATATTAAACTAAAATACTGCATTAATAACTTTTTGAAAAAATAATATATATATATATATATATATATAGAAAAATATATATATATTTCCATGGCAAAAATAGACCATAAATATTGCATAAATATTAATAAATTCAATCAAATTGTCTCAAAATACTAAATTACAAAGAATAAATATTATAGAACAAAAATAAATTGCATTGGTTTTACTGGGATGGAGGAAATTAAATTTTTAGGTGTCCGGTCACTTTTGACCGGGAAGATAACAAGTGTGACTCCGAAACGAAGAGAACCTGAGGGTTAACTAGTTGCTAATTAACATGCATATTGCTAAGATATAGGCTGTTTATTAGTACTTATAAAGCATATATTAATGCCTTATTCTGCATGACCACATTCTACATTCTTAATCCTACAATACCTAAACCTAACAACTACCTTACTAACTATTAATTAATATCCAGGCAAAATCTTTAATAGTGAGAATTGGACCCTAAACTAATGTGTGAACGATCGTTTTACTATGTGTTAATGTTTTTTTTGTCTTTGAGAAAATAATATTGTTGATTCAAATTCAAATTAAGTGAAAACTTAAATATTTGAGTTACTCAAGTTAAATCGGGAAAGTATAAAATTGTGATAGCTAATTGCAACAGTATTTTTTGAAGTTGAACCTAAGTATTGTTAAGTAACACTTATAATGCAATTATACATTTATAACGGTCCACTCATGGTTAAATGTCAGTGTGTTGTAGTTACCTGAGCACGCTCCATTTTTAAGACTAAATCCAGGTCTGCACGACACACACCTATACGATCCCTGAGCATTCACACACTCCTGTCCGGGACACTGCAATGGATCCTCACACTCATTCACATCTGTAACGTGCACACACACATATGACTTATGGGATTTATTTCAAACCCAGTTTTTCATGGTTGGTTTTGCATGAAGAAACATACCTGTGCAGGCGCCGCCCTGCAGTCTGAAACCAGTTCCACACACACACCTGAAGCTGCCAGGTGTGTTTTCACACAGTCCATTCGAGCAAGGAGACGGCGTCTGACGGCATTCGTCAATATCTGGACAGATAACGGCGTCCCACTTTCAGGGTCTGTATATTTCACACGCTATGACTTGTGGGTTGAGACGAGTCGTTACCTGAGCATGCTCCATTTTTAAAGCTAAATCCAGGTCTGCACGACACACACCTATACGATCCCTGAGAGTTCACACACTCCTGTCCGGGACACTGCAATGGGTCCTCACACTCGTTCACGTCTGTAACGTGAACATGCACACATGAACACAATAATCTAAAGGTATATTATTTCAACTTAAAAGCATTTTCTTTTCTTTTTTTCTTTTTTTTATTGAATTTTCATACACTCTAAAAAATGCTGGGTTGTTTTAACCCAACGTTGGGTCAAATATGGACTAACCCAGCAGTTGGGTTAAATTTTTACATTACATTTTTAACCCAACATTTCCGGTTTGTCCATATTTGACCCAACGTTGGGTTAAAACAACCCAGCATTTTTTAGAGTGTATAATACAAATAAAACAAAACATTGACCACACCCAAAAAACAATAATAATAATAATAATAAAAAATACAAATAAATAAATAAATAAATAAATAAAAGCATTTTCTTACCCACACAGGTGTTGGCCTGCAATCTGTATCCGTTTCGACACGCGCATCTGTAGCTGCCGGGTGTGTTTTCACAGCGGCCGTCGGGACATGGGGACGGGGTCCGGCGACATTCATCAATATCTGAATAAAAGAAAGACTTTAAAAAAAAAAAACTTTTGCTGATAATTTACTCACCCCCATGTCATCCAAGATGTCCATGTCTTTCTTTCTTCAGTCGAAAAGAAATTAAGGTTTTTGATGAAAACATTCCAGGATTTTTCTCCATATAATGGACTTCAATGGGGACCAAACGGTTCAGGGTCCAAATGAGAGTTTCAGTGCAAACTGTTCAAAGGGCTTTAAACGATTCCAGACGATGAATAAGGGTCTTATTGAGTCGTGACTCTACAAAGATTTGTTCATTTTGATGAACGAGTTCGAACAGGAGAGTCACGAACGTGCATCACAGAACAGAGCAAGGCGAACATTTGAGCTTATAAAACTCAAAATTTGTTATTTATTTATTAAATGAGCGATCGTTTCGCTTGATAAGACCCTTATTCATCGTCTGGAATCGTTTAAAGCCCTTTGAACAGTTTATAGTTTGCACTGAAACTGTCTTTTGGACCTTGAACCGTTTGGTCCCCATTGAAGTCCATTATATGGAGAAAAATCCTGGAATGTTTTCATCAAAAAACTTAATTTCTTTTCGACTGAAGACATGGACATCTTGGATGACATGGGGGTGAGTAAATTATCAGCAAAAGTTTTTTTGAAAAGTGAACTACTCCTTTAATGTAAAAGTATGCTAATTTTTCACAAGATTAGTCTGCAAAAGGAATATTACATAGGTATATTTCTGTGCCGTGTGTTACCTGAGCATAGTCCATTGAGCAGATCAAAGCCAGGCTTACAGGAAACACACCTATATGAGCCCTGAGAGTTCACACACTCCTGACCCGAACACCGGAGGGGGTCAACACACTCATCTATGTCTGAGGAAAAAAAATAAAACACCAAAAATAGTATATTTGAGTTCTTTTATGGATACAGAAAACACATTACTACACATTTAACAAGGCTATCCTGTATACTCATGCTCATGGTCGTCTAAAAACAACTTCAACAGCATGAATATTATTGAATATTAACGAATTATTAAACCTTTTTTTGGCAACACTTTACAATGCATGTGCACTAATATGCATTAATTCATGCTTAACTAATGCACAGTTAATGTATAACTAATGAAGAATTAAACCATTAATTAATGATTACTGCAACAAAGAGTCTATATGATTAATAGATTAAGTACTACATGAATTGCTATTAATTCAATGTGTCATTATGTATTAATTCCTTAATAACATATTTTATTAACTAATGGTGTAAATAAATGTGTTAATTACCACAATTAGTCAAAGAAATGCACTTCAACTTCCAGTTGTCTGCTTTAATTAATCATTAGCTAATGATTTGCAAGGGTTTCATTAGTTTATGACTTTACTTGCTGGGGCACATCATTAACTAGTCATTTAGTAATTTGGACATGAATTTGCACTAACAATGAAGTAATTAATCATGTATTAATGCATATTAGTGTGCATGTCATATTATCTGGAAGTTGAAATACAAGGCGTTGACTCATTCTGGTAATTAACATATTAATTAACACTATTAGTTAAAAAAATGAGTTATTAATGCACAATTACAATTCATGTATGAACTAATACATTAACCTTACAGACTCTTAATTAGTTCCCAATGTGGTAATCATTAATGAATAGCTTAGATAATCATTAGTTACACATTAATTCAGTATTATCTGTGCATTAGTTAAGCATGAATTAATGCTTATTAGTGCACCCGTATTGTAAAGTGTTACCCTTATTTTTAAGAAATATTCACAAAATGGTTCTGTGCTTTGACATTTTTAATTTGATTACATTATTTCATTATCACCTAAATTGGGATATGATGGATTTCAAATGTTCCTTTTATTAATCCATTGATAAATTTCAAGCCTTTTTGATTTCAAGAGTACAAACTATATCAAGCAAATGCTTAATCACACTTATAATTATGTGTTCTCTGGCCCTCCAAAAGGTTTGAGAACCCCATTATGGGTAACATGAATAGATTTACCTATACAGCTGTTGTCCTGTAGCTTATATCCAGTTCTGCACACACACCTGAAGCTGCCCAGTGTGTTTTCACAGCGGCCGTTAATACAGGGATTGGGAACCTGACGGCACTCATCGAAATCTGTGGAATCCATCAATGATTTAATCGATCTCATAAATAATTATATGCACAACAATCTGACATAGAGGAGTGGTCAGCCATTGGACGGGAAGAATCAAACGTCTCTCACCGACACACAGGGTCTGCTGGGAGTTGGTCTGGTATCCCGATGGACAAACACAACGGAAGCTGCCCGCCGTATTCTCACACTGTCCCACAGAGCACGGCCTGGGCGTCAAGAGACACTCGTTTCTGTCTGGAGAGAGAGAGAGAGAGAGAGGTGCTTCGATTATCGATTGGTTATTATGGTACTGCTAATATGACTGGCTCCTGTCTCCTGATACATTACTTGTGTTTTGTAAGAGGCTTTCAGTGTGTTACAATAATGTAATTCTAGAAATTCACAGAGTTAAAGCATTTGCAGATGGAGACAGAGATGACAAATATATGAGCTGGCTGGCCTTTAGGCAAAGTCACTATGACCTTTCACCTTCAAAAGCCTTGGAAGACACTAATAAGAAAAAGAGGAATCCTGCTATAATATTTGTGAGTCCTTGAAAACCCATTTAAACCCCATTTAAGAAGGTACATATTAGGGCTGGGTAAAATATTGATTCCTCGATATTAATCGATTCTCATTTTTACGAACCGATATCGATTCTTAAATCTCAAGAATCGATTAGTCATCCTGTTTCATTTGAATGAATGGAGCATTGTATCGCGGCTGCGCGCATCTAAAAAAAATCGCAATAATCTTTGTCCTTTGTTACTATTGATGTAAAACAAAGTCTCAATTTTCAAATTATGTCCATTTTGTTTAGAAATTCAAAAACATAAATAGTGTTTTGTCGCTGTGGCGTGAGATCGCTCTGGAGAAGCAGCAGCGCTGATCTCTCTCCCGGGTAAATAATACCAGTCACAGCGCCAAATAAACATGAATGAGCATCTGAAAGTGTGTTAAAGATAGAGTACAACTTATCCAAATCCGTATCATGTCACATTGATTCGCTCAATCAGCGTTTCAACCGTGGAAAGACGTCAGTTAAACAGCTTGTAATCAATGTATCGTCATATTTACCTCAGAAAACCCACATAAACTCGTTAGTCAGCTAGAAAAAATAACTCTAGAGAGGAGCATTTTGATAAATATATACATTACATATGCATTATAATCTTAATGTTCTTCAATATTTAATGCATATTTGAATAAATCTGGCAAGTTTCAGGACAGCCACCATTTAAATGTTTATATTTCATATAATCTTCTTATTATACAAGTAAATAAAAGTGTAATTTAAGTGTTTGTATAGCTACAAAAACGTTCATTATTACCTTCATATTAGGGTAATGAAGCCTAGTAGGCTACAACTAGACTCCCATAGTTTACAGCATTAGTTAAGAGATTTGATTTCCTTGAGAAAAATGGCCATTTATTGGAACTGATATCCAAAATAATCGATATTGAATCGAATCGCAATCGAAATCGAATCGAATTGCAAGCTTGTGAATCGAAATCGAAATCGAATCGAATTGTGAAATTTGTCTCAATACCCAGCCCTAGTACATGTGTATCTTCTTTGGAGTGTAAAGTGTTGTCATGCATTGACTCCCAGGTTCATACCTTGGCACTGGCCTAGCTGAGGATTGAGTATGTATCCAGTGTTACACACACACGTGTGTTTGCCGCCTGGCAGGTCAATACAGCGACCCGACCCGCACACCTGAGGTCGCGATTGACACACTCGGGCATCTGGGGGAAACACACACAAACTGAGCTTGATTCGGTTGTTCTGAAGGTATGCAAAAAAAAAAATGTTGACACTTCTGGTCTTCGGGGTCAACATGAAAAAAACAAAACAAAAACTAAATATATTTTCTTCATGTGTCAAAAAAAAAAAAAAAAAAAAAAAAAATCCGGCATTAATCTGAAATTTTTTATACAGAAATGAAGGCCTAGTACTAGAGCAAAAATGCAACGTATCATAAAAAAATAATATTTCAGATGCTAATGCTAAAGCTAATGGTGTAGTTGAGGAATTATGTGGTATATGGATACAAAAGCACTTTATATCTCCAAAAACACAGTATTAATGAATAGATGAGAAGTAAACAAAAAAAATGATATATTATTTGTATTATTGAAAATGTATATTTTTTGTACAATTACTCAATCAATTGTTGGGGTCGTGCAGACCCCGAAAGCCCAGAAGTGTAAACAGGAAACGAAGACCATTTGAAGGTTAAGTGTTTGAAAACATTACACTTTAAAATGTGTTATTTCTGTATTAAGAGCTCTTTTCTAAAAGGCTTACCTTGTCGAGTCAGCAGTGGTCGGGCTGTCGTCGGCACAGGTCTGACTGGAGAAACTGGCTGTCTGTTAACCGAGGGCCGGCTGGTTTGCGTACGAACAGCTGTAAACAATTCAATTCGATTAAACACAACTCCACGACTGTGCGTTAATAAATAACTTTATAAGAAACGCAGTCACTCACGCTGACGCTACTACAGTTATTATTCTGATAAAATGTTAAAATTTGAGAGACGATGCATACATCTAATTAGTTAGATGTTAAAATGTCTCTGGAAATCAATTTAAGGTGACAAATTTTGCCCCTTAATAATAAAAACTATTTATTTTTTTTTGTCACTGTTGTTAACTGACCCGCCATAGAATATGAATATTCAGGCAGCCGTCAACAACAGGCCTAAACCAGCCATGGTACCAGCAAAATGTTGTCAATATTGCACTCCCCTAATGTACAGTATTAATTGTTACACTCCCCTAATGTACAGTATTAATTGTTACACTCCCCTAATGTACAGTATTAATTGTTACACGCCCCTAATGTACAGTATTCATGCATTAAAGGTGCATTGCACAAGTCTCTGAGTTTTTGCAGAACTACGCCCCCTCTGGCGACAAGCGAAACTGCAACCAGAGGTGTGCGCGCTCATGGTCAACTCACACACACACACACGCTATTATTATATTTATTACAAAACTTATTATTTATTATAGACTTGTTATAAAAATAAATAAAAGTGCAATTTAAGTGTTTGTATAGCTACAAAACAGTTCATTATGACCTTCATATTAGGCTAATGAAACCTAGTAGGCTACAACTAGACTCCCATAGTTTACAGCATTAGTAGCATAAAATTTGCCATTTATTGCAACTGATATCCGAAATAATCAATATTGAATCGAATCGGAATCGAATCGAATTGCAAGTTTGTGAAACGAAATCGAATCGAATTGTGAAATTTGTGTCAATACCCAGCCCTAATGTACAGTTTACATTTTTATTTCTTCAGGTCTTAAAGGGATACTCCACTTTTTTTTGGAAATAGGCTCATTTTACCACTCCCCCAGAGTTAAACAGTTGGGTTTTACCGTTTTCGAATCCATTCAGCCGATTTTCTGATATTTAGAAGAATATCAGTAACCAGACAGTTTCTGGTCTCATTGACTTCCATAGTAGGAAAAAAATATATACTATGGAAGTCAATGAGACCAGAAACTGTCTGTATACTGATATTTTTCTAAATATCAGAAAATTGGCAGAATGGATTCGAAAACGGTTAAACCCAACAGTTTAACTCTAGGGGGAGTTGTAAAATGAGCCTATTTCCAAAAAAAGTGGAGTATCCCTTTAAAAAAAAGTCTTAAAAGCCTTATTTGACTTTAAAAAGTGTGCAGAAACCCTGCTTACACAACTGTGCGTTGATAAATACGTTAATAAGGAGCGCTGGGACTCACGCGTGTTGGCTCTGGCCGGCTGGTTGGTTGAGGCGGCGTTCCCGGGTCGAACAACGGAGGGCTGAGGTCTGGCGTTTGAGGTTTGAGAGCCGCCACCAGTGGACAGGTTTGGATTGGGTTGAGTTATAGTGATGACGGTGCCGGTCTGTGGACCCGCGTTGGGTTTCTGTGGCCTCGTGGACAGAGAGATGGAAGGTTGTTGGACTCTGATGGTTTGCGTGTTGGTCGGTTGTTGGATTCTGGTTGACAGTGAGCTTTCAGGTTGGGATCCTATGCCCTGTGAGGATGTACGACCATTTTCGGAGACCAAGGGCGGCCCGCCGGTGTCAAGCACCTCGGCTAGTCTCTGGTTAAACTTGACGGCTGAAGCCGAGTAATGGTAACCCGGTCCGGCTGGACAGATCTCCTTGAAGGCAGCTGTGAACACAAGGTTACATGCTGAAAACCTGTAAACATCTAATACAGTTGCATTGTTTGGTTTCTTCAAGGAGTAGTTCACTAATTATAATTATAATTAACTATAATTATAATTTCCTGATAATTTACTCTCCCCCAAGTCATCCAAGATGTCTATGTCTTTATTTTTTCAGTCGAAATAAATGAATGTTTTTGAAGAAAACATTCCAGGATTTTCTCCATATAATGGACTTCAATGGGAACCAAACGGTTCAAGGTCCAAACGAGAGTTTTAGTGCGGCTTCAAAGTCTCGACACGATCCCAGACGAGGAGTAACAGTCTTATCTAGGAAAACCAGCGGACATTTTCTAAATAAAATAAACATTTATATACTTTTTAACCACAAATGCTCGCCTAGCACTCGCACTCACATTACGTTATCACGTTGAAAAGGTCACGCGTGACGTAGGCGGAAGTACAGACCTAGTGTTTATCAAACACCCTTTACAGTAAATAAATAAATAAAAGGTAAAAACAATTATTTTGAAGATGGAGGATAAAATAAGATACTCTTTACCGCCCACATCAAGGTTACCTCTAGACCATTCCAACGTGACTATCGTGAAAATCGTGAATGTGCAAGACGAGCATTTGTGGTAAAAAAGTCTATAAATGTTTATTTTTTGCACTGAAACTCACATCTGGACCTTGAACCGTTTGGTTCCCATTGAAGTCCATTATATGGAATATTTTCCTCAAAAACCTTCATTTCTTTTCAGCTGGAGAAAGAAAGACATGAATATCTTGGATGAGATGGGGGTGAGTAAATCATCAGGAAATTTACATTCTGAAGTGAACATTGAGCCAGGAACGGGAAGGGTCAACCGGGACAGCGTTCGAACCACAACTTGTGGTATTTAAGCGAAGACAGACAAATCACACAGTAAATCTCCTTTGATATTCCTCCAGACAGTTTCAAAGAAATATTGCTGGTGGTGTGGGTGGGACGGGGTCCTTGAGGAACATTTGGACTCTTTGTGTTAAAACCAAATCATGTTGTTTCAATATTCTGTACTAACACGTAACGTTCTCAGTGGTGTCATCCGTCCTTCTTCCGACCTTATATGTTTATTCCAATGTAGTTATTCGAAAAGGCAGATGCATTCTTTGAGTGCCTCTCACCTGAGCCGAAGAAAGGGCATAACTGGCACTTCTTCCCCCAGGCTTTCCCCACTCGACTGCAGCAGCAGATCTGCTTGGTGATGTTCCTCAGGATGGGAAGAGAACAGGAGCCCTGGTTCAGGATACGGAAACACTGGTCCTTCTCCTCCGAGATCACCTTCTGCGCTACGAGCGGAAAAACAACACAGAATATAATTATGTAGGAGAAACAGGTTGTGATTGGAATCTAAACATGCAACGGATCGTACATGCAGATATTAATGCATTCATTTATAATCATACTGCTTCATTAAGTGACTTAAGTGGTCTTTTAAAGGGTTAGTTCACCCAACAATGAACATTTTGTCACCCTCATGTCATTCCTAACCTGTATGACTTAGTTTTTTCTGTGGAGCACAAAAGCAGGAGTTTAGAGGAATGTTCACGCTGCTCAATTCCATTCAATGAAAGCATAAAGATATCAAAACTCCTTGCCATACCGGTGTGAAAAAGAGAAATTATTAGTTTTTGGCCCTCTTAAGTAGAACTTCAGGACATCTTTATACATAACTTTATAATTACTTCTGTTTTTTGTTTTTTTTACTGCATTTTTAGTTACACCTTAAAGGCACTTAAAATTAAAACTTTTAACGTGACATTACTAAATGCACTTTTTAAAAGTGTACTTAATTGTGTTAAGAAGAAACAGTCACGGATGTATAGAAGCTTGTTTCCGCCACAGAATGAAAAATAAAAATGGTAATTGAGACTTTTTATCTCACAATTCGGACTTTTTTTCTCACAATTTAGAGTTAACATCTCGCAATTCTGACTATTTCTCATATTTGTGAGATATAAACTCAGAATTACGTGATATAAAGTAACTGTTGTCTGTAATAAAATCAGAATTGCGAGATATAGTCAGAATTGCATGATCTAAAGTTGCAATTGCGTGTTATAAAGTCAGAATTACGAGATGTAAATCAGAATTGCGTGATATAAAGTCAGAATTGCGCGATATAAAGTCATAATTGCGAGATATTAAGTCACAATTGCGTGTTATAAAGTCATAATTGCGAGATAAAAAGTCATAATTGCGAGATATAAAGTTGCAATTGCGAGATATAAAGTCAGAATTGCGAGATATTAAGTCAGAATTGCAAGATATAAAGTCATAATTGCGAGATAAAAAGTCATAATTGCGAGATATAAAGTTAGAATTGCGAGATATAAAGTTGCAATTGTGTTATAAAGTCAAAATTGCGAGAAATAAAGTCAGAATTGTGAGATAAAAAGTCATAATTGTGAGATATAAAGCTAGAATTTCGTGATATAAAGTTGCAATTGTGTGTTATAAACTCAGAATTGCAAGATGTGAAGTCAGAATTTCGAGATGTGAAGTCATAATTGCACGATATAACGTCATAAGTTCGTGATATAACATCATAATTGCGAGATATAACGTCAGAATTGCGAGATAAAAAGTCGAAATTGAGTGTGATTGTCAAAATTGCGAGATATAAAGTCAGAATTGCGAGATATAAAGTCGCAACTGCGTGTTATAAAGTAAGAAATTGCGAGATATAAAGTAAGAATTGGTAGATATAAATTTCGAAATTGTGTGTTGTAAAGTCAGAATTGGGAGATATAAACGAGAATATGAGAAAATATGTCAGAATTTTGAAATGTAAACTCGCATTTGTGAGAAAAAAGTCTCAATTCTGTCTTTTTTTCTCATAATTGTGACTTTATCAGAATTGCGACTTTTTATCTTTCAATTGCGACTTTATTTCTCACAGTTCTGACTTCATATCTCACAATTGTGAGATAAAAAAAAAATCGCAATTATTATTTTTTTTTTAGTAGCGGAAACAAGCTTCCATACGAGTGTATCTCTTTCAGTGCATTAACATTATAGAGAGTGAGTAACCGTTTAGAATTGAATAAATAATTCACTGAAATCTTGCTTTTAAACAAAATAACATTAATAATAATTTGCATATTTTTGTCTGCTGTTTTTTTTTTCCTGCTCATCGCAGAATTCTAATGCATGGCTTATAATTTAGTGCACAACTTAAACCGCTAATCACTGTTTACTTTCATTGTATGGGAAAAGAGCAGCTTGGACGTTCTGCAAAACATCTCCTTTTGTGTTCCACGGAAGAAAGGAAGGTCGTACGGGGCTGGAATGATGCGAGTAAATAATTCTTCAGGGAACGACTCCTTCAAGTCGGTTGCGTTTGTCATGGACGTCATACTTGCGCACATAGCTTAACACAACAGCCCCAAGGAAATAAATATTTCTGAGACTCATTCTACATTGACATCATTCTTTACACTTTTGGCGCTTTGATTGGTTCAGCAGCACAAACAAAGTTTAAAGTAGAGCCAGGCATACGATAATCAGCCACAGAGCCACTGGAAATGACACACAGATCAGCTTCAGCAAATCACTGCAATAACAACAACGTACACAGCAGGCATTGGTACACTTACCTGACCGACACACATGCTCACAATCTCAAGAAGGCTTGACAAGATTCAGACAAGAGGAAAACTTGATTAAAACAGAGTCAGAGTTTCCCAGATGCAAAAACTCAGGCAGAAAGAGGCACCAGAACACCAGAAAACACGGAGCGGTCAGTCAGGATAGGCCTCGATTTAAGGATGCAAATGCATGGAGCCGGCAGTGCCACCAGACCCACAGCGCCACACAGCCAAAGCCTTCACTCATTTGCGTTCACTTCATAGTGTGGATTTGAAACTCATGATGTGTTAGCATTGGCCTGTGTATGACTGAGGGCTGTAGCTGTGTGTGTGTGGCATGGCTGTCCTCCTCTCGCGTCCGACTGTCCCGTACTTACAGATGCAGATCCCATGAGAGGCGTCCAGTAAGTAGCCCTCTTTGCAGACACAACTGTAGCTCCCTCGGGTGTTTACACAGTTCCCGTTTTCACAGAAACCCGGCTGCAAACACTCGTTAATATCTACACCAGAGGAGGAAACATCACTGTCATAACCTGATGTGTGTGTGTGTCAATACCCTTGTGAAAAAGCATGCGCTGAATGTCTCTTGGTGGTCGCTATGGTGTTGCTAGGCGGTTGCTAGGGTATACTGCTGGTTGCTAGGGTGTTGCTAGGCGGTTGCTTGGGTATTCTGGGTGGATGCTATGGTGATGCTAGGTGGTTGCTATGGTTTTCTGGGTGGTTGCTAGGGTATCGAATATCGACTTGTAATTTACTTCAAGTCTAAAAAAATGTTAATATAACATTAAGAAAATGAAATAGCAATTAAGTGCAATTAAGTGTCCATAATTGTCCAAAAACATTAAATACAGTTTGCACTCAGCTTGTACATTTGGCAATACAGTTTTAAAGACAATAGAAGTAACTAGAATATACATTTCCAGAAGAAAACGTGAAGTGGTGCTTGCAGTAACAAAAGGACCCAACAACCATATCTGTATGATGTTCTGGGACAGAGATATGGCTTATTCACGTTGTTCAGGTGGTTGCTAGGGTGTTCTTAGTGGTTGCTAGGTGGCTGCTGGAGTGTTCTTGGTGGTAGCTAGGGTGCTCTGGGTGGTTGCTATGGTGTTGCTAGGCGGTTGCTAAGGTAATCTGTGCGGTTGCTAGGGTGCTCTGGGTGGTTGCTTGGTGGTTGCTAGGGTTCTCTTGGTGGTTGCTATGGTGTTGCTTGGAGGTTTATAGGGTATTCTGCTGGTTGCTAGGGTGTTGCTAGGAGGTTTCTAGGGTATTCTGGGTGGATGCTATGGTGTTGCTAGGTGGTTGCTATGGTTTTCAGGGTGGTTGCTATGGTGTTGCTAGGGTGTTCTGGGAGGTTGCTAGGCGGTCGCTAAGGTAATCTGTGCAGTTGCTAGGGTGTTCTGAGTGGTTGCTAGGTGGTTGCTAGGGTTCTCTTGGTGATTGATATGGTGTTGCTTGGTGGTTTCTAGGGTATTCTGCTAGTTGCTAGGGTATTACTAGGCGGTTGCTAGGGTATTCTGGGTGGATGCTATGGTGTTGCTAGGTGGTTGCTATGGTTTTCTGGGTGGTTGCTAGGGTCTTCTAGATGGTTGCTAGGGTGTTCCTATGGTATTCTGTTGGTTGCAAGGGTATTGTGGGTGGTTGCTATGGAGTTGCTAGGGTGTTCTGCTGGTTGCTAAGCTGTTGATAGGAGGTTGCTGGGGTATTCTGGGTGGTTGCTAGAGTGTTCTAGGTGTTTGGTAAGATATTCTGGGTGGTTGCTATGGTGTTACTAGGTGGTTGGTAGTTGTCACATATGGTTACTATAGAGTACTTAACATGTTCTTGGCATGATTTACATGATTACAAATGAAGATTAACTGGGTTAAAATAGCCAACCGCAACTAACTGCATTTACTATGGTTTGAAGAAGCGGGAGAAGAAGTGTAGCATTCAGTGAAGAGAGAGAAAGAGAGATACGTAACAAATTGACCCTGTGACCACCTCCAGCTATGTCTTGATAAATTGATTTCACAGTGTGTTTATCAAACCATCTGGTGTGCCGTTACGGTCAGGATAAAGATTGGAAAACAATGGCGTAGCTTCTCCTCTGGGACTCTGGATTCCACAGATATCGACAAATGGTGAAAGTTTCATTCCATCGTAATTACTAGCATGTGAGATTATTTGGAGTATGCTAGAGATTCAGATAGATAGATAGATAGATAGATAGATAGATAGATAGATAGATAGATAGACAGACAGACAGACAGACAGACAGACAGACAGACAGACAGACAGACAGACAGACAGACAGACAGACAGACAGACAGACAGACAGACAGACAGACAGATAGATAGATAGATAGATAGATAGATAGATAGATAGATAGATAGATAGATAGATAGATAGATAGATAGATAGATAGATAGATAGATAGATAGATAGATCTAGACATATAGATGTATAGATGTGTTTTGGCCGGTGAAAGATAACGGTGAACGCCAGGACACACTCTTACCCACACACTGCGTCCCGTTGACCCGCTCGAAGCCTTTGGGGCAGACGCCCTGTCCGTTCACGGTGTTTCCTGAGGAGAAAACACACACACACAACAACAGCTCAAACAAAACACCCTGAAACAGCATTTCATTATGACACATTATGTCTTTGAAAATACTCATGTAAGTACAATCTGGGCATATACACTTAAAAAAATATATTTTCAAGATTTGTTATCACAACATTTTTTCTTTTGTCAAATCAACTTAAATAATTTATTTAGTTCAGATAACGTATTATTTTGAGTTTCTGATGATTAAATCAATCTCCTTCATTGTATTAACTCACTTTTTCCAGTTCAATGGACTTAAAATGTTAAGGCAACCAGGTTACTTATTTTTTTAAGTTAAACCAACAATATTTTTTTACACATAATATCATATAATCAATCTGTGCATATACATATAATCACATCAAAAATAAACTATATTTGTGTGTGCTGTGTATAATTATTTTGTATATATATAAATACACACACATATTTTCAAGATTTGTTATCACAACATTTTTTCTTTTGTCAAATACACTTAAATAACTGATTTAGTTGAGATAACTTATTATTTTAATCTTCTTTTAATTAAATTAATCTTCTTCACTGTATTAAATCACTTTTTCCAGTTCAATCAACCTTTGTAAAATTTTAAGGCAACCAGGTTACTTACTTTTTTAAGTTAAAGCAACATTTTTTTACAGTATATATATATATATATATATATATATATATATATATATATATATATATAAAATATATTTACAAGCAAATAATTGTTGAATATATACATGCATGGATATGTATTTATATATACAATAATTATACACAGCACACAAACTTTTTTTGGATGTGATTAATCGCAATTAATCTTTGCACAGCCAAGATATATATATATATATATATATATATATATATATATATATATAATTTAATGCACTTATTATGGAAATAATATACTTTGAAAATATTTTTTGTTATGAAGTGTGAACAATGTAATGTCTCTGACTCTTAATTGTGTGTTATTTACATGTATTACAGTTTAGATTTACAGTAAATGCAACTAGTGGAAATATTTTGACCCAACGACTTCTATTGTGTGTTTAAAATGAACTGCTGAATCTGAAACGCATTTGGTAAAATGAAATATCCTTTAATGCCATTTCTATTGTAAGTTTTCAGATAGATCGTTTCCACAAGGGAAGACATGTTCGCTGATCAGTGTTTTATTTTATTATTTGTATTTCACCACAAAGCCTTCCAGCGCTTCACAGAGAGGAAACAACTGTTTGTCCCTGTGAGGTTCAATATTTGTGGAGCCAACGATCCCAAAGAATCCAGTCATGATTCAGCACTGGGTAAATGATTATAATCGTGTGCTTAACATTATCAAGCACTCAGGGTCGTCAAGCAGTTATGAAAATATATCCTTGGCCAATGTTTCTTAGTGCAAACAACAGAAGAACAGCCCTGATCAAAATAATATGTTTAGGAATTATGTCTTCCAAGCAAAAGTTCAAATATTGTCATATTTATTGTGTTTACTTGTTTAGCTATTAAGAAATGTAAAGTCACATTTATTTTGTTGGGCAAGTTGTGTAATTAACATAATTATAAATAATTTTTGACTGAAAGATTTTAAGTTTTGGTTTTCTTTTTTGAATGGTGCGAAACTTGGTAAAGATTTTATATGTGAACGAAAGAAAAATCATGGACATGATTTGACATGGTTAAATATATATTTTTTATTTTACTATTGTAAAATTTGGTGCTGCACAAAAACAAAATCTTACTTTAAGTAAGCTTTACTTTTTCGAGATCAGGCTCAAATTTGGAACAAAACTTGTTTACATTTATGGTTTTGATTTTCTCACAGTTTTAGAGTAAAACATGTTTTGGAAAATATATATTTCATATAAGATTTAAAAATATTGTTTGATGCATTTTTCAGAAAAAAAGCAATAATCTTTCCTGTGATTCTTTAAAAAGAGACCAAACTGAAGTATGTGCGCCAAAGCATTCAAGATTTACCACAATTTAAGTTTAAATTTAATTTTAGCTTAATTCCATAAATATTTATGTACCATATTCAATATATCCATATATTTATGTATTATATATGTTTAAATATATAATAATTTATGTATTATATATGTTTATGTATATATTTATGTATAAATATAATATATCCATATATATATTTATTTTATCATAAAATCCCCTAAAAATAAAAAAAAATATTAAATAAAAAACATAATCAAACTAAAATGAAGCCCATTCATTTCATTGGAATAAAATTAAGAAATTTGTTAAAATAAAATCCCCTAAAAATAAAAAAATATTAAATAACAAAACATAATCAAACTAAAATAAAGCCCATTCATTTCATTGGAATAAAATGAAGAATTTTTGTTAAAATAAAACCCCCTAAAAATACAAAATATTAAATAAAAAACATAATCAAACTAAAATAAAGCCCCTTCATTACATTGAAATAAAATGTAGAAATTTTTGTTAAAATAAAATCTCATAAAAATACAAAATATGTCAATATTTTGACATATATAACAAATATCACAAAATATGACAAATATGTAAAAAAAAATATGAATTATCAAACTAAAATAAAATGTAGAATTTTTGTTAGGCTAATTTTGCTATGCATACAGTAGTCTTTCCTTTACTACGTTTACACGTACCATCGTAATGTAATTATAATGAGATTTAGGCAATATTGCAATTAAAGTTTAACTAATGTAATACGTAGATGCTCATAATCGTAGGAGCCATAACCGTAGTAAAACGTCAATTTTAATCACAATAACCAGGCATATAACACTGTAATGGCATCTATTCTACTCTGGCCAAAGTGTGCATGTGCATTTTTCAGATATGCATTCAGATATTTCATATTTTCATTTTTCATATTTCTGATAGTTACATTATTGGAGCACATTGTGACAATCTACCCCATATAGTTATATTACGCCCTGTTATTGAGGCCACAGTATGTTTTGAATATGCATTAAGATCTCAATAATAGTGGATTATGTCATTTTATGTCTCTGTGTTACTATATTTAATAAACGATAGTGGTGCTGAAGTCATGCTGTAATGTTTAGTTAGCCGGCGGGTCGAGCGCTGATGGCGACACCTTGACTGTTATAATAATAATAATAATAATAATAATAATGATAATAATAATAATAGAGTAGCAGGACTTAAATGTGCCGTCAGCCAAACAACTCACTAAGCTATGTTTATCTCATGAAGTCATGCGGCGACTGCTCTATTTCTGTTTTACAAGATAGACGTGTTTTTCTAGCCAGTAGAACTGATATCAGTGTGTGTGTGTGTGTGTGTGTTGGAGTTTACGAGTCAAAAAATAACAAACCTGTGTTTTATTCCCTCTTTGTGCTCAAAGTACAAACAGTGCTGCTATAAACAGAGTGTTTATATCTGAAACCTGTGTGTGTGTGTGTGTGTGTGTGTGCCCACCTGAGAGCGCTGGGCAGAGTGTGCACTCGCTGATCCCCCAGGCTTTCCCGACTCCTCTGCAACACATCTCCTGACTCCGCAGGCCGGGTAACGGAGAACTGCACTGTGGGATGGGACAGAACACACACATTATTCACTCAAACATCGAGTGTTGAGACAGGCCTGGTCGGTTAATCCCCCTACTCTTTTCCTATAAAGGTTTCCTCGAGTAATGAACGAATTATCATGATTTAGAGAGACGAATCTCTTCAGTTTCTCCAGGGGAATCGTCCCGCGGTGAAGATGTTTTCGGTACACTGCATTTGCCGCTCAGCATGATCACATGACATCCGAAATGTTTTACCATAAACAAGTCGTTCCCAATTAATCCCAACATATCCCAGGCGTATTCCAGACCTGAAACAGACGCCCTGTTGTTCTAACGAGTGAAAGCAGAGGAGCTTGGAGCCAACCTGTCCGTTCCGCACTTCTCTGAAGCAGTATTTGAAGCCGGACGCCTCGGTGTAGACGGAGTCCCCGCGGAGGGTCTGGGCCTGGACCTGCGGCGCCGGCGCCTCCGCTCTCTCTCCGGGAAGCTGAAGGTGTCTCGGGCGAGCTCCGGAAAGCCCCGCGGCCCAGGTGACGGTCTCCGAGCGCTCGTGTCCCGCCGGCCCGTAGCCCACCTTCAACACCTGGTGGATCTTCACACTCGCCTCGGGAGGGTGTTGGACTCGGACCTTCACCATGGGGGAAGCTGAGCGACACACACACACGGAATCATAGATTCATATTTTTCATTCATATTCAGGAGATAAAACACAAGTTTCTCACTCTCACTAGTTCCATTTGAGCTATATAAACATAAATTCACCCAAACTTACTTTAAAGGAGTAGTTCAGTTTTTTAAAAAAACTTTTGCTGATAATTTACTCACCCCATGTCATCCAAGATGTCCATGTCTTTCTTCAGTCGAAAAGAAATTAAGGTTTTTGATGAAAACATGGGGGTGAGTAAATTATCAGCAAAAGTTTTTTTTTTTTTTTTTAAAGTGAACTACTCCTTTAAGCAATAGATTTTCTATTTTTTATTTTGATTAATTAAACGGCTTTATAACTAGGAAAAATAGGAAAGAACCTGTTAAACTTGAAATTAGACTATTATGCAATCATTTCAGACATTTCAGAAAATTATGTATTATTTATTTTTTTTTTTTAAATAATATTTTTTCTGAAAATTATGTAAATTTCCACAACTGTGTAATTTCCTATGGTAATTTCTACCACATCTCAAATTATATTTGATGTAAAGTCAAAATAAATTATGGATTGTGTTCATTAGCATTTGGTGATGGAAATGGCGATTTCAACAGTTTTGGAATAAAATTGCAAACTCATTTTTCTGGCTGCATGAAGCAAATTTCTTTTCATGCATATAAACTTCATATATTTATTTAAGATTAAAAATGGTATTTTCTTGTAAAAACTACTCCAATAATCGTTGTTGTATTCACAACTTTAAATATATATATATAATATATATATATAATAATTATACACAGTGCACCCACATATATTACGTAAACACAAACTTTTATTTTGGATGCGATTAATCGTTTTGACAGCCCTAATTTTTATATTATTTACAGTGCACTTTTGGACTTTCTAGGAAAGGATTTTATTAATTAAAAAAACTGTTCAGAACTAAGTGATATCAATTTTTTCAAAATTTTTTAACTTATTTCATTCAAAACTTAATTAAAAATCCTTTTAAAAGAATCAATCGAAAAGTAAAGAGTAAAAAAAAAACATCAAAATAGCTTCAGAGAAATACACTGGCATAAAAAAAACAAAAGTGTTTGAGTTATTCTGATGTGCCTCATTTGACAGCGGGCATTTGAAAAGCAAATATATAAAAGATAAAGGCATGGTTAAAAACATTGTGAAGAGCCTTTATAATCATAACACACACTAATAAATAGACACAGATCATGTCTTTAGTCCTGGAAATGACACTCAGGACAGAGCAAAATAAAGTTGTACGGATTTAATGCGTCTCGCGCAAACAAACGGATGCTCCAGAAACAACAGAGGGAGAAAGAGAAATCACAGAGAGCATCCAAGTCAGATCTCTGAAAACAGAAGACTCATTCTCCCGAAACATGTTCTAGCTCTGAGTCACCATTATACCTCCCGCCTCTCGGAGATTGAACTTGGCAAAACGCTCGGCCAATTAACCCTTCCCACGCCGAACAGCTGGCAAAGGCAATCCAGGGCTCTGCGTTTCATAAGAGACTAAAACGGCTCTGAGATCAAAAGTGCCAGAACTGAGAGAAAGCAACATGAACGCAACATCAGGTTCAGTTTGGGATTCAGAAAGTTACACAACAGTCTTTAGCACTCACAAGCCAAATCCAAGTGACCGGCGCTTGCACAATGTTTTTAGTTCTCTCTGGCACTGCTGTACAGTTTACTGGAACCCTGCAACAAATATCACACACATGTATAGTGTAAAAATAGCACAGTATTCACCATTAAACGGTTTAAGATTAAGGTTGGGTATCGAGAATCGAGTATCGATTTTAACGAACTAACTAACTTTTTATCGAACTAACTTTTCGTTTTTCCCGGAATCGTTCTAAAGTTAAAATTTCGATTCCTAGGTTCGATATTCACACTCCGCCGACCAGAAGAAGAAACCGCTGAACAACACCAATGAAGAAGCGTCTACCGGAAGTGTTGGCATAACCGCGCGAGTCGAACATGAGTAGCTTACGTCGGCGGTCCAAAGTGTGGCTTCACTTTTCTAAAAATATCAAAACCTCGGCAAAATGCAGAGTATTTCCCTTTAGAAAGGAGTATTTCCTTCAGAAAGACCGTTGGTTAGCAAGGTTAGCTAAACTTTTTTGACCCTGCCTCTTAAAAGAATCGAGAATTGTTGGGAACCGGAATCGAAACAAGGAATCGGAATCAGAATCGTTCAAATTCAAACGATACACAACCCTATTTAAGATTACGTCATTTTTACATCATGCTGAAATGTAATGATTTGAAGAGTTGCATATGTATTTTTCCACCCTGCATGCAAAATGTAACTTGAAATTTTAGTTTCTGACCATGTTATTTTAAGTTATGAGCATCAATTCAGAACTAAACACACATTGTTTTATTATCAGTGTTAATGATTTACAGCATTTTTACGAAACACAGTTATTGTCTCCTAAAAGAAAAGAATCGATTCTGAACTGCCTGAAACGAGTCGTCAATGATTCCAGTCTGGAACCGACGTAGGTTTGTAAGTAATTTGCATAATGCCAGCCCATTGGCTGAACAGCGCCTCTTAGCTCCGCCCTCAAACACTGTAGTGTATCTGAAACTGGAACACTCTTAGAAGAAAAGGTTCTATATAGAACCTTAAAAGGTTCTATCAGCGCTAAGTATTTGGAACCCCTAAAAGGTTCTATACACTCTTAAAAAAGGGTTCCTCTGGGTTCTATAGAACCCTAGGGTTCCATACTTGGCCAATAGAACCAAAAAAAGGTTCTATATAGAACCAATTTGGATTTCGATATATGAAGCGGGGATGGAACCATTTCTGGTTCTAAATAGAACCATTTCTTCTAAGAGTGAAGAGTTCGGCTCGTCGAGTAGACGCTGTTTGATAGGAGGAGATTGATACGGTAAAACCCACGCCATCGTTACTTTTCGTATCACTGTGTTCAAGAGCTGAGATTCAGATATGATTATGTTTGATTAGTTTCCAACCAATCACAGCAGAGCAGCTCTGAGAGAGGCGGGGTTTACAGATATTGAACCTGAACCATTTCAGACTCTGAGAGAAAAGAGCTGATGCTGTGATGCATATTATGAGGCAATTTAAAGTGTTTTTTTGGCTGTGAATGGGACCTGCAAAAAAAATTAGGAATAATAGGGACACTTTAGATAAATTCTCATGGACTTTTCTGAGCATGCCCCAAGTCTAAGTGAGGTTGAGTAGTTCATCATGTCTTATCAGCAGAAGGTTCTGGAGGGCTTCAGATGTGGCGCTGGTCCATTATTCTCCCTGCCAGAACTGAATGACCTCACCCGACACATGGAAACTCAGATGAGTTAGCACATTACTGCCTGATTAAATAAACCAACACTGAAGAGTAAACACATCAGCAGAGTCTGTGGAGTGTCACTGAGTGACGGCTGTCAGATCGGGATTATCAGTTCAAAGATACTGTAGATGTCCCTGTAAAAAATAATCCCGTAAAAAAACGGTAAACTACCGGCAGCTGTGGTTACCGTACCTATACGGTGTGTTACTGTTTTTGTGTTAGAGCATATAGCTGTTGAAATTAAAGTTTTACACTGTAGCGGACAATACGGTATTTAGCTGTTAATTTCAAAAACAGTAACACACCGTATTTTTACAGTATGATGCTGGCAACCACAGTTTACCGGTTTTTTTTTTACAGGATTCATTTTTACAGTGCTCTTTTTCCTGTCACTCTCCATTACATCTGTCTAATAAAGAGGCAAAATGCCAAAATATATATATTAAAATGCCATCATGTCTTATAAAGGCTCTCAACTCTGCACACGGTGATTTCCCTGATGTCATTCGGCATCCCAGTACAACAAACCCACACAAAACCAAGTCTTGATGTCATGACACATCATCCATTCAAGATATTCCAGGTGTTATGCCATCTGCATGACGCATCAGATGCGTTTCTGCTGTAATTCATCACAGGACTCTAATATGAAAAGGCTGGTGCTGCCATTTATGGATGGCATCCAATCTGAGAGCTGCGGCCAAATGAAAACAGAAAATAAATGACGCCAGTCTGAGCCACAGTCATTTTTCACCTTCACAACAGTCTATATGTGGCCATGAGCTGTAGTGCCAGAACACATAATACTCTCCATGACAATCTGAACAGCTCATTTATGTTAAGTCTTGACTTTAGTAATACATTTCATTGTCTAATAAAGATAAAGTTCAACATGTGCAAATTGTAAGGTTGTAAAGATTTGATGAAACAGGGTGTGCTTGTTAAAATAGGGTCTATTTATACAAAAATTGGCAACAAATGCTTTTAAATTAGTTTAACCCCTTAACTGTCACCGTCTTGGTACCGGGACGCCTAACTATATTTCTATTAAATCCTAATCTAATTATGACAAATTATATATGGTTGGAAAGGTATGAGACTTCTAAATAGATATTCTACCCCTGTTTTGTGTTACAAATTACGTGGGAAGATTAATTGACGAATTTATGACAAGAGTGCACCTCAAAAAAATCTGCATCATAACAGGAGTTCTGACCTTTGTCACAAAAAGTCGATGCACACACTTTTAATCATTGAAACTTCTGTTTTTATGCTAAAAGTTCATAATAAAACATTTAGGGCCCTATCTTGCACCCGGCGCAAATGACTTTATACACAAACGCATGTCTCATTCCTATTTTGCACGCGCGCGAAGCGGGATTTTCCCCTCCACAGACGCACGTCGGTAAACTAGGAAATGAACTTGCGCTCCCTGGGCGGATTGGCGCAAAAAGGAGGCGTGTTTCGGCGCAAACATTCCCTGGTGCTATTTTACACTTCCAGAACACAATTGCGCCACTGACCAGAAAAAACCTGGTCTAAAGTCAGTGGCGCGTTGCGCGTTGTTCATAATCCTATTTTAAGCGCGCATGCTTGGCCATAATGTAGCGGGTACACAACGCGCATATACTGATTCTCTCATCAACATAGATGCAGTAGTTTTTATTTTTGCAAATCATACATTATAACAAGGAAAAATATTAACACAAGAGGGAAATCATTGTGGTTTACATGAAGATGAAAAAACCGAAATAACCATTTCTTAAGGCTATTGTAGTACTAAAGGATCAGACCTGTTTGCCCAATAGTGGCAAGAAACATACGTATAGGCTATAATGTTTAACCGACGCTGATGTGCAAGAGTTTCTCCCATCCCCATACAACGTCACTTCTCTGTCTTTCACTGTCCTGACAAGAACGTCGGTCTCATCGGCTGTGAACGCTCCTGGCGCGCGCCTGGTAAACCCGCCGTTATAATAACAATCCGTCATGCAACATGCGCACCTGTTCTTAAAGGGTATGTTGGATGGCGCTCGGATTGGTTTATTTCACGTTACGCCCAAACCACACCTATGAATAATGAAGCTACTTCAGACCAACCTCTTTTAGATTTGCGCCAGGCGCAAGAGGCATTTATCCCGCCGGGAAAATAGCAATAGCGCCGGGACCCGCCCACAAAGTTACTTGCGCCATGCGCTTTGACACTTGCGTTTCAGATCGTTAAAATAGGGCCCATAGTCTAGTATTTTTCAATAAAAAATTGTAGTATAATATTATCCTCTAAAAATGATAATATATATGTATTTTTCTCTAAAATATAATATTTTTATCGCCTTTTATTATATCACATATTTTAGTGGTTATCATAAATTAGGTATCATTTGAAAGCTTGTAAACTCATAATTCATCCTGTGAAAACAGTTTTTTAATCGAACATTGCGTTACCATAGAAACAGTACTTATTTTATCAGGCTCCTCCCCTTTTGGGCATCATAATATTTCATAATTTATGATCAAAACCTTTTCTAATCTTGAAAAAACACAAATTGTCCGAAAGGTCTGTGTCTCAAGGTCCCAAATTTTGTGACAGAAGTGATATTTGGACAGAAATTTATTAATTTGTTAATGCAGAATGTAAACAACTAAATTCAATGGCATTCAATGGCTATTTTTGGTACTGCGCCTAAACAAAATCTCACGGAAACTTCAATTTTTGTGATATCAACTTCAAAGTTGGAACGTAACTTGGTTAGATTTACGGCTTTGATTTTATAGTAAAAAAAAAATATTTTGTAAAATATATATTTTATATAAAATAAAAAATATATAATACCGTATATTTGATTTGATGTAAATTTAAACTTCCATAACTTTTTCATACTTTCATTTTTTGAATGAAAACTGCTGAGTGTTCGCTTTAAAACAAGACCAAACTTGGGTCGATATTCCAAAGCATTCTTGAATTACAACCATTTAAGTTTAAATAGTGCATTTTAACCCCCATTCTCAAATAAGTGCACTTTAGCATGCTTTAAAAAGAATATATTATTGTAATAAGTGTTCAACCCATTTGCCTTAAAATGATTAAGTAAATAAACTCAATACTTAATTGAAAAAATAAGTTATGTGAACTTGACAATTCCACATTACTTATTTTTTTCGATTAAGCATGAAGCATTTATTTACTGAATAATTGTAAGGCAATGGGTTTTTAAAACACTTTTTACAGTGTCAGTCGTTTAATTGCGTGTTATTTTCCACATTGCCTCTCACCATTGGTGTTGCTCAGCTCTGGCGTCTGGAGCGGCAGGATGTACTCGGACGTCATCGGCTGATTGGCCGAATCCACAGCTCTTCCCGCTGGTTTCTCGATGTGATTGGTGAAGGAGGAGGTTTGGACGGGGATGTGGCAGAACTTCCCGGTGAAGTTCGGCGGGCAGAGACATTGATCCTTCTGAACACACACTCCTCCGTTCTTACACAGCATCGGACACAAGACTGACAGAGAGAGAGAGAAAGAGAGAGAGAGAGAGAGAGAGTCAATGACTTAATCCATCACTCATCAACACAACACCAGAAAGAAATGACGCAATTATTGTTCTAAAAAACACAATTATGTTTTAATGAAAGGCGCATAAGCACTGAAATAGTGTGTATTTGACTGGATGTTGTTAACACAGAGTTATGAGTCTCTCAAATATGGAGAGTTTCTATAAAAAGTAACATTTTTATTTCATTAGTGACCTCAGCATGCCTTCCCTATCATATGTCTGTACTGTTTTTATATATTTGGAAAGCTTAGACCAGGCTCATGCCTAAAAAAGAAAGAAAGAAATGTATAATGTGAGAGAAAAATAGAGAGAGAGTTGATCTTTTTGCAGTTGATCTTTCTGCAATCGCTCTAGCACAATCTCTAGATCCAAACAGAAGAAGAGCTGCTAAAACAACAGCAAATAAACTCAATGAAGAGAGAGAGAGAGAGAGAGAGAGAGAGAGAGAGAGAGAGAGAGAGAGAGAGAGAGAGAGAGAGAGAGAGAGAGAGAACAAGCCTCCAGTCTGTTACACATCAAAACAAATCAAATTTCTGACTATCCTTTATTATACACTCTCAGAAAGCAGAAAAAAGGTACAAAAGCTGTCACTGGGGCTGTACCTTTTCAAAAAGTACAGTACACTTTTGTACCTAAAGGCTGCATATTGGTACCTTAGTGGTACATATTAGCACCTAAAATGTACGTATTACCACCTAAAATGTACATATTACCTCCTAAAATGTACATATTAGCTCCTGAAATGTACATTACCACATTAAATGTACATATTACCACCTAAAATGTACATATTACCTCCTAAAATGGACATATTAGTTAATGAAATGGACATACTAGCACCTAAAATGTATATATTAGTAACTAAAATGTACATACTACCACCTACAATGTACATATTACCACCTAAAATGGACATATTAGCTCATGAAATGGACATTTTAGCACCTAAAATGTACATATTAACACTTAAAATGTACATATTAGGACCTAAAATGGACATATCAGCACCTAAAATGCACATATTAGCACCTAAAATGTAAATATCAGCACCTAAAATGTACATATTAACACTCAAAATGTACATATTAACACTCAAAATGCACATATTAACATCTAAAATGTACATATTAACATCTAAAATGTACATATTAACATCTAAAATGTACATATTAACACCTAAAATGTACTTATTAGCACCTAAAATGTATATATTAGCACCTGAAATGGACAAAAGTTTACCTTTTGAAAAGGTACAGCCCCAGTGACAGCTTTTGTACCTTTCTTTTTGAGAGTGTATAGCCTATTATTTTCCAACACTTCCACTCCAATAATGCCATCAAAAAACAGTTTTCACGTTTAAGCAATTCCTGATAAAAATCAAAGCCTGCACTACATATTTGCATTATTATATTTATTTATTATTATACATTACTAAATATATAGCGTTGCCACGTGACCACATTGGAAATCTGGGACTCAAAATCGAATTTAATCCTGAAAAAAGGTAAAACTTTTTCACTAGAAGTCTCATCTGTCAGATTGTTCATATCAAAACGCTTTCTCTTAGTTGAAGTTGACATGAAATTTAGTGAGAATAATTTAAAAATCGTATCTAATATACCAGACGGGTTGTTTTAACCCAATATTTGAGTTTGTCCATATATGACCCAAAATTGGCTTAAAACAACCCATATCTTACTGGCAGCCACCAGTATACAAGTTTAACAAGTACGTAAAGTGCTTTCCTTTAGTTATTTCAGCTCTTATCTACAATGCATGAAAGACAACACACTGTTTGCAAACTTTTAGCCGGAATGAAGCGCACTGAGAATATGACAAACAATACATTATCTTTATTTCTTTAGAGTAAACACACACAAACGGAGAGGAGACAGTTGAGATATGCCGGCGTTGGCTGACCCATTTCCCCCAGCTGTCGGTGACAAGATTTTGTGTGTGTGTGTGTGTGTGTGATGTGAGAAATCTGTGCTGTTTAGTTTTGGGACTTTGGGATGCTGAGGTCACTCAAGCAAATATATTCAGTTAGATGAGATTTACCTTTTGTTTCTTAGACACACACACACACGTATCCTTCATTTTTACGGCAGGATCAGTGCTGATTCGCTCCTGTACGAATGGCACATTACTTTAAAACCTTCTGTGGTTGTATTATATTGTTGCTAGGAAACAGCTAAACATCAAATGATAAATCAAACATCGACATACATATACAAATAATATTGCGCGTGAAATTCGTCCCGGTGTGAACAGGCCTTAACGCGTCTTTGCATTGACTTAACATTGAAATCATTCGCGTCTGACGCGCTACTCGCGTCCGGTGTGAACGCACCATTATGCACAAACACACAAGATAGATCTCTCGAGCTGCATACTAACCAAATATACAAATTAAACTGTATTGTAACACGGACCACTATGGATGTAAATGAGAAAGCGAGGGGTGTGTGAGATTGGGCGATGTTTAGAGATGATGAGCTGTGGTGTGTTTAAACCAGGATGAGTTTAGCCTAAACATCAACACCTGGCAACACACTTCATTACATTAAAGCTGGAAATCTGCAGTATCTAGCTCTCCACCTTCATTTCTGGACCAGATCTTCTGTTGTTTTGAAACTAACGAGGGTTCGGATAAATATTGGCTCCGTCCAGATAACAGGAAGCCAAATCTACACTTTCAGTGAGGGGGGAAATATGTAAATACATTCTTTTGAAACGATGAAAGGCCAGGAATACACCGCTCGACTGAAACAACAAGATGATAAAACTCCTGACAGGAGATGAATGGAAGAAAAAAGCCATTTTCATTGGAGACGCTCCAAGCTCTCATTTGCACTTCAAAGATTCATTCAGAGAGTCTGCTATCTTCATCTGAAATGAAGAGATCCTGCTAGTCATGGGTGGACCAGTGTAAGGGTTATGCTTAAAAGGCTCAAATTAGGCATATAGGAGTCTCAAGAGAGGATTGTATCAACACGTGTACACATGAACTTCAAAGCTGAATGCAGTGTTGTAGTACTCGAGACTCGGACTCATCTCGGACTCGGTATCGAGACCATACACTCTAAAAAATGCTGGGTTGTTTGAACCCAAATTTGGGTAAAATATGGACAAACCCAAATGTTGGGTTAAAAATGTAATGCAACACACATTATGCAACTTCAACTTTCACTTTCAACTGTAAATTTTTTTAATTGTATTTTTAACCCAACATTTGGGTTTGTCCATATTTGACCCAAATTTGGGTTCAAACAACCCAGCATTTTTTAGAGTGTATTTTAATGGTCTTGCACTCTTAGGTTCTATATAGAGTTCTATATAAAGGTTATATATAAAATGTTCTATATAGAAGAAAAGGTTCTATATATAGAACCTTAAAAGGTTCTAAAGCGCTACGTATTTGGAACCCCTAAAATGTTCTATATCAAAATTCAAAATATGGGGGTTAGAAAATGTATATATTTATATCATTTTATGTAGTTAATCAATATCACATGAAGAGTGCCATTTCAGATTTTCTCCTCCAAAAATCAGCATGATTAAAATGTGATATTAACAGTTTAATAAACGATAATTTAATTACAAATACAAAATGTTGTGTGGTTTAGGTTCAGGGGTAGGTTTAGGTCTGGGGTAGAGTTATAGGATCCCATAACCTCATGTACCGACGTTTAAGGGGGCCCTAAAAAGGCGGATATTGACGTATGGTCAAAAGATGTCCCAAAACGTCAGTTATATGACGTCTTGGGATGAGACTGTGCAGTTTGAGTAACACATAGGCATTGTGTTTTACAAATATAAATCAATGAGCCTAGATCATATTTCACAAACCATCCAACAAATTGCATGTAACCTTTTGAACAAATACCAAATCTAGTGCATGCAAACGCATATCTGTCTGTTACGATCGTGAGACTCATGGCTCGGTTTTCTCACAAATGTGTCCAGGCAGATTTTGGAAACCTGCTTTAGTGATTACATGCCCGTGTGGAGTCCTGCAAAAGTCATGACAGAAGCATATACAGTAAAGCTATACGCCAGGGTTCAAAAGTTTGCGGAATTACAAACCTCTCTGTGATCCATTAACACACGAATATACGTCAGCTAATGTCGAAGCGTGATTGCATGGAAGAATTTTCCATATCGTGACAACCAGGATGACACATGAATCTTTCATGAAACATCCACACATAAATGCACCATACACACACACACACATGTTGTGAACGCCTGATAGGGTCTGGCTCTCTGCCATCGTCCAGATGTTTCAGGGCCCTGAGGTCCACTGCAGGTATAATAACGAACCCTCAGAGATACGGCACACATATATGTGTGAGTGAGAACAAATAGCTGCTTGATTTTTCTTCCGTTTCCCCCTTTCTCCGCCGATTTCAGCTCGGATCGCATGCTTGTATTTGGCACCACGTGTTCGCCTCTCTGTTCATCCGAAACCCACAGCCTGCTATTGGAGGAGACTTACAACCAGCCCTGCACACACGTGCCTCAGATCGCTTACAGATGCTCAGTGCATCTGCATTCATACACACATTCACTCATCTTCATTCCAAAACCCAGGCTTCCAGACTAAAAAATAAAGAAATATTTAAAAGCCTGATGACTTCTTAGTTACTAATTTACAGTTGAGAGCTGTTCAGAAGTGCTTCAGTTCACTGCGCTGTTGCGATTGTGGTATATTTTAATATAGAGACTGACATTTTAGCAGTCTCCTACACCTCTTTTCTCACTGAGTCTGAAACGGTTTAACCAAGGATTCAGTCTCTCTAAACCCCGCCCTATATGAGAGCGTCCCTGTGATTGGTCGGAAACCGAACGCTCATTATCATATCTGAATCTCAGCTCTTGATCACAGCGATACGAAGAGTAACGATGGCGTGGGTTTTACCGTATCGATCTCCTCAAAGTGGATTTGCTTTGTCAGCAGAAAACAGCGTCTACTCGACACGAACAACACGAGCTGAACTCTTCCAGTCTCAGATACACTACAGTGTTTGAGGGCGGAGCTAAGAGTTCAGCCAATGGAGACCACAGACTGGCATTATGCAAATTAGTTACATTGTTACACGGAGTGAGACTGGAATTTATGACGACTCGTTTCAGGCAGTTCACAGAATTGCGAGATATAAAGTCGCAATTGCGTGTTATAAAGTCAGAATTGCGAGATATAAAGTCAGAATTGCGTGATATAAAGTCGCAATTGCGTGTTATGAAGTCAAAATTGCGAGATATAAAGTCAGAATTGCGATATAAAGTCGCAATTGCGTGTTATAAAGTCATAATTGTGAGATATAAAGTCAGAATTGCGAGATATAAAGTCGCAATTGCGTGTTATAAAGTCAAAATTGCGAGATATAAAGTTAGAATTGCGAGATATAAAGTCGCAATTGCGTGATATAAAGTCGCAATTGCGTGTTATGAAGTCAAAATTGCGAGATATAAAGTCAGAATTGCGATATAAAGTCGCAATTGCGTGTTATAAAGTCAGAATTGTGAGATATAAAGTCAGAATTGCGTGATATAAAGTCGCAATTGCGTGTTATAAAGTCAAAATTGCGAGATATAAAGTCAGAATTGCGGGTTGTTTTAACCCAACTTTGGGTCATATATGGACAAACCCAAACATTGGGTAAAAAATGTCATAAAAAAATGTAACCCAATGGCTGGGTTTGTCCATATTTGACCCAAAGTTGGGTTAAAACAACCCAGCAATTTTTAGAATGTATATCAATCTGTGATCAGTACTATATTACACTAAAAATGCTGGGATGTTTTAACCCAATTTTGGGTCAAATATGGACAAACCCAGCCATTGGGTTAAATGACATTTGAAAAATGTAACCCAATGGCTGGGTTTGTCCATATTTTACCCAAAATTGGGTTAAAAAGTTAAAACAACCCAGCATTTTTTTTAGAGTGTAGGGTTCTTTGTAACCAGGAAAAAGGTTAATTCATTATCACTTGTTTTGTCCTTTCCGGATTAAATATTTCATATTATCGACAAACATCAAGAGCCTAAAATGTGTTCATGAATGCATGTGAATGATCACAAAATTCAAGATATGGGAGTTAGAAAATGTCTATATTTATATCATTTTATGTAGTTAATCAATATCACACGAAGAGTGCCATTTCAGTTTTTCTCCTCCAAAAATCAGCATGATTTAAATGTGAAATCAACAGTTTAATAAACAATAATTTAATTACAACTACAAAATGTTGCAGAATAATGTAATATATGAGTGAATAATAGCCTATAAAGAACCTTTGTGTCAAAAGGGTTCTTTCTTTTCATTATAGAACCTTTTTTAGCATAAGAAAGAACCCTATGCTTCATATATAGAACCCCAATGAACCTTTTTTTCTAAGAGTTTCGAAATATGTTTTTTCCAATGAGCCAATGTTGGGATTTTCAATTATTGTCACTATGTGTGTGTGAGTGTGAGAGAGAGAGTGTGTCCAAATTAGTCACAGTCTTGAGCTCTGCAATCTCCACCACATGACATCAATTAGGTGAAGATGAAATGCTTCCAGGCCAAAGGAAGCAAAATCCAGAAGAAACACGACTAACAATCCCACATGGATCCACAGAGAGTGACTGGGAGCAACAGAATAGTGGAGACAAATGTTTCTAATCAGAATCTAATCCACTGAGATGAATGCATATTTATATAAATAGTTATATAAAGAGCTCTGAATCATTTTTTTTTCGGCTCCCCCACAGCGGTCGAACTTTCACTACGCGTTTACAATCAGATTCGAATCGATCTCAAAGTCATAATTCAGCCGTCAAATGACTCAAAATTCACCAGTCGCTGAGAAAGACGTAACCTCCACGGTCCATTTGCTCGACCAAAAAAAGAGGCTTTGACAAGCATGGGCGGAGGTTTCCAAGACTGATAAATGAGTCGCGTATTTCTCAGAACTCGAAGCCAACGCCATTCCTTCGATGCCACAAACACGGCATGCGTGTTTATGCCCGTTTATCGCCGAACAGCTTGAGCTGGACGCTGGAGAATGTGTGTAAATCATCTCCACCTTTTATGTAAGAAGCGTGTTTACCAGACGAAAACACAAATGTACACCACTCGTCAGAGGAAGCTTTGCTGTGTGATAAGTTCGTAATGAGTTTCTCTTGATGGAGATTACAGGCAGTGCTTGTATAAATAGGTCACAATGTTACTGGACGGTTGGAGCTGATTTTCTCTTGGACTCGAAGCAAGAGTCGAATAGGAAACAGGTCCCGGGGGAAACTCAAGTCAAGAGGAGTGTGCACGCCTTACATAAACGTACCCTGGTACAGTGACTCAGAACCATAAGGAAACCCAAGGCTGGTTTGCTTTGGTTCAGGTCTTGCTGATGACCCAATACACTCTCAGAAAAAAAGGTACAAACTTTGTCACTGGGGTTGTACCTTTTCAAAAGGTACACTTTTGTCCATTTCATGAGCTAATACAGTAAGTACATTTTAGGTGTTAATATGTATATTTTGGGTGCTAATATGTCCATTTCAGGAGCTAATGTCAATTTTAAATATGTACATTTTGGCTGCTAATATGTACATTTCAAGAGTTAATATGTACATTTTAAGTGTTAATATGTACATTTTAGGTGCTAATATCTCAATTTCAGGAGCTAATATGTCAATTTCGTGAGCTAATATGTCCATTTAGGTGGTAAAATGTGCATTTTAGGTGCTAAAATGTCAATTTCATGAGCTAGTATGTCCATTTTAGGTGTTATAGGTCCATTTTGGCTGCTAATATGTACATTACAAGTCCTAATATGTACATTTTAAGTGTTAATATGTACATTGTAGGTGCTACTATGTCAATTTCAGTAGCTAATATGTCCTTTTTAGGTAGTAATATGTACATTTTATGTGCTAATATGTACCACTAAGGTACCAATATGCAGCCTTTGGGTACAAAAGTGTACCTTTTGAAAAGGTACAGCCCCAGTGACAGCTTTTGTACCTTTTTTCTGAGTGTACCATCTTGCTTTTATATACACACTCTAAAAAATGCTGGGTTGCTTTAACCCAACTTTGGGTCATATATGGACAAACCCAAACGTTGGGTTAAAAATGTAATTAAAAAATTGAACCCACTGGCTGGGTTTGTCCATATTTGACCCAATGTTGGGTTGAAACAACCCAGCAATTTTTAAAGTGTAACATGTCAATGAATAATTATAGCAGGGTGTTTACATTTGCACTCCAAACTACTTAAAAATACCATTGCCGAGATTATTTGTAAATGCTGGGTTATTGGGTAACCCAATTTTGGGTCAAATATGGACAAACTCAGCCATTGGGTTACATTTTTAAATTTCATTTTGACCCAATTTTGGGTCAAATATGGATAAACTCAAACATTGGGTTACAAATGAAATTTAAAAATGTAACTCAATGGCTGGATTTGTCCATATTTGACCCAACATTGGGCTAAAAAAGCCAGCATTTTTTAGAGTGTGTTGTTAATGAATTTAGATTTGATGGATCACTCCTTGCAAAAAAAAATCTTTGCACACTTGCATGGATATTTGGACACTAGCATGGAAATGCTTTGGTGACATCACAGTATTTTACTTTTAAATACCATGGTTTATCAATCTGTGATCAGTACTATGGTACACTTTAAACAATGCTGGGTTGTTTCAACCCACATTTGGGTCAAATATGGACAAACCCAAATGTTGGGATAAAAATATAATTAAAAAATGTACCATTGAAAGTGAAAGTTGGAGTTGGGTTAACATTTTAAATGAAATTTTTAACCCAACATTTGTGTTTGTCCATATTTGACAACCCAAACAACCCAGCATTTTTTAGAGTGTATAGATCAGAAAATAACATTGAACATTGAAAAATGTCAAAATTGAATCTTGAATAATTTTATGAACAATTAAAATTCGATTTTGAAGCCCAGATTTTCAATGAGATCTCAGACTTTTTGGACCGCACTGTAACACACATCTGAGACAAGATAAAAACACACAGACAGCAGCAGTGAGAAGAAGAGCTCTCAGTGCACACGTCTCCATCTCTCAGTGCGAGTGAGGGATGAGCTCCTGAAGAGCAGCAGACACAACAAACACACACCGCTCGTAAATACTTTCAGATGGATGTCTTACACACATGCAGGTCTCTGCATGTACATTTGGGTTGTGTGTGTGTGTATGTGATCCTGGTATTTCCGACATTATGGGGACCAAATGTTCCAACAGTAAACTTTGACCTCTTGGGGACCATTTTTTTGGTCCCCACACTCTAGATTGGGATTGGGTCAAAAATGGACAAACTCAGCCATTGGGTTAAAATTTTTATTGACATTTTCAACCCAACGTTTGGGTTTGTCCAAATTTGACCCAAAGTTGGGTTAAAACAACCCAGCATTTTTAGAGTGCATGAGGAACAAGCTTATAGTTTTATTAATTTATAATATATGTAATTATACACAATATATATACTGTCCACACACTCAAAAAAAAAATGCTGGGTTGTTTTAACCCAATTTTGGGTAAAGTATGGACAAACCCAGCCATTGGGTTACATTTTTAAATTACATTTTTTACTCAATGGCTGGGTTTGCCCATACTGTATTTTACCCAAAATTGGGTTAAAACAACCCAGGATTTTTATATATATACATAATTAAAATAATGAATAATAACGTATTAATAATAAATATATTTTCAAAAAAATGTAATTATATTCTAAAATATAATAATATATATTTTTAATATAGAAATAATTGTATATACACATTTACAAAAAAACATACAAAAAATTACAAAAAAAATGCTGGGTCGTTTCAACCCAAATTTGGGTCAAATATGGACAAACCCAAATACTAGGTTAAAAATGCAATTTAAAAAAAAAATACCGAAAGTTGAAGTTGGGTTCAAATTTGAAATTACATTTTTAACCCAACATTGTTTAGAGTGTAAATAAAATAATATATTTTTTTATTATTATTATTTTTACATTATTATAAATTTAGCATGCAATCACTCTAAAAAAATCCTGGGTTGTTTCAACCCAATTTTGGGTAAAATACAGACTAACCCAAACGTTGGGTTAAAAATGCAATCAAAAAAATTAACCCAATGGCTGAGTTTGTCCATATTTGACCCAAAAATTGGGTTAAAACAACCCAGCATTTTTTTTTAGTGTGGGGATCAAATCCCAACAACAATGTATAGATCAAGTTTAAATAAATAATTTGTTTGCAAACTCTCTATTTTATTTAAATGTTATAGCTATCTAATTATTTTTTATATTTCAAGAAAATATAGTAGATGAGGATTTGAAACTGTTCACACTTTACTGAAATCACACTGCTAGTGTTGTTTAGTGTGTCTTTGGTCCATATCTTCCAGGATGCCACTAGTGTGTGTGTGTGTGTGTGTGTGTGTACTCACACACTCTGAATCCGGACCCCGGCGGCGTCTGTCCTCCCTGCTCGCTGTTGTAGATGGTGGTGATGTTCCCGCGCTCGCAGTAGTTGGTGCAGCGTCCCTGTGCGCAGCGCAGCCGGCAGACGGTGGGGGTGAAGAGCACTTTGATCCGCTCGGGACCCCCGTGGGCGAGCGAGGACGAGGAGTGCTGAGCGGCGGCTAGAGAGAGACACACGGCAAAGCCAGAGAGGAGCAGAAGAGTCAGTCTGAGAGGACGCATGGCGAATCCTGTTCACATCACGCACACATGACACAGGAGGAGGATTTTCCCAGAAAATATCCCAAATAGTGCACTAAAATGATGTTTCTGCTCTGATATCGGGTCTGCCAAACACAAACACAGTGTGTGTGTGTGTGTGTAGGTGTTCAGAAAGCCGTTTGTTAAGGAGTCGAGGGCTGCCCTGATGTTTGAAGGTGCTGTTGCAAGCAAACTCTCGGGTCCATCTAGCTCTCGCTCTGCTCTACTCTGCGCTCACACACACACACACACACACACACACTGACAGAACTTTCTGTCATATGAGCAGGAGAGACCGGAGTGGGCGGCGAAAGAGAGAAAACTATGGGGGAGAGAGAGACTTTGAGTCTCTGGCTTTGCACACGGGGGTGAGGTCAGCGCCGTTTAATGTGTGTGGTGTGTGTGTGTGTGTGTGTGTACCGGGGGCTTGTAGATGAAGGAAGGGGTGTATTTTTCTTTCACTCTGCATTTTCAACACTGTCATTTGGCAAGCTTTAACTGTTCCCCTGCAGTGTGCTCTGGACATTGAGGAATAGCTCAGAGAGAATTAAGCATTCCGTCACCATCAAGTGGAGTCATTTTGAGGAATGCTCACGCTGCTCTTTTACACAAACTGAATGCCAATTTTAGCATCATTCAGGTTTTATTCATATTTTGAATTAGGTTTTATTTTATATTTTAGTTAATATTTTAGCTATTTTGTTGCATTTTTTTCTTTTTTTTTCTTTTTTATTGCAATTAATATCTATTGTATTTAAAGGGATACTCTACTTTTATTTTGGAAATAGGCTCATTTTACCACTCCCCCAGAGTTAAACAGTTGGGTTTTACCGTTTTCGAATCCATTCCATTCATTTTCTGATATTTAGAAAATATCAGTAACCAGACAGGTTCTGGTCTCATTGACTTCCATAGTATATTTTTTTCCTACTATGGAAGTCAATGAGAGCAGAAACTGTCTGGTTACTGATATTCTTCTAAATATCAGAAAATCGTCTGAATGGATTCGAAAACGGTAAAACTCTGGGGGAGTGGTAAAATGAGCCTATTTCCAAAATAAAAGTGGAGTATCCCTTTAAAGCAACACATTTGTTTTTCATTTTTTGGTGTGTGGTTATAGTTTTAGTTTTAGTATAAGAAAAAAAGCCTGAAGTTGACAAAATGACAATAAAGCAACAAAGTATCATATATGACGTCCATGGGGCTTTACTGTATATCCCAAGACATCTGAAGTAATACGATAGAAACAATTATCACTCAGATATGATGTGAAGTTTGGCCACTTTCACATATAATTACAAGGAAACGCCATTGAATTAAACGTGAAAGGCTGAAATAGTACATTTTAATGGTTTCTTATTTTTCCCCAATTGGTCTTGTAAAATCGTGATAAATGAGTTAGCCTTAATAGCCTATGATAATTAATGGATCGTTTATTATAAATATGCAGTTTTATAGTGTTGCCGATCTCTAAAATATTTGATCAGGGAGACGATTTGAGTTAAAAATGAAAAATATTGGTAACAATCTACAATAAGATCTCGTTTTTTAACATTAGTCAAAGCATTACATTATATAGCTCCAGCTGACCAATCACAGCACAGTGTGCTTTTCAGAAGGCGGGGCTTCACAGAGACAGGAAGTAAACAGAGCGTTACTGACAGACTGGGAAGAGAGGAGCCGCAACAATGGAGAATATGAGGAAAATAACATTAAAGCATTAAAAACTGTTCTAGAGAAGAGCCCAAAAACAAACCAAAACTTTGTAAGAGCAACATAAGAACAGTAAATGTTTTCCTCTAGGAAGAAGCCAACAGTGAGTTCAGAAATGAGGTGAAATTGACTGTAACTCAGCTTGACTCGACACACTTTCAGAATCCAGAACAAATGGGTCTGTTTTCTGTGCGGGATGAACACTTCTCCACACACCTGTACGCTCACTGCACTGACACATCACAGCTGCTGGAACAAGGCCTGCTGGGACGGGACATGCTACCGCAGAGAGGACTAACCCTGCACTCCTCAGGGCGGGCTCTTCCCGTAACGCAACGCAAGTTCACTACCGTACTTTCAATGAAGAAATCAACTCGCTTGACACGACGGCTTCCCGAAACTGTACCGTCACAGATTGGTCGTTCAACCATGTTGGTTAATGATGTCATGCATTTGAGCCTTGTTAATGGTATAAACTAGCGATTTCTTTTTACTTAGTCAATGCCCCCAGTACCCGCATTATACGCTAAACAGTTTTTAGAGATAAAACTCTTTACATTCGATTATCATGAAAACAAACCTCAGAGAACGATTGACTAGGTGCCGATGTTTTATTAGACCAAAGGTTCATTGTTCGCCGGAGTTCTCCTTTAAGTACAAACATTTATACACATATATCTCTCTTATAGGAAATAAACAACAGCTACTGTCATTTCCCCTTAAATATGACTCCATCAATCATTTGGGAGGAGCTGTGTCATGATGTCAGTGTTTTACATATGAATGAGGCAGTAAAACATGCTTCACTATAGCAACCAGTGTTGTTCCTCATGTTGTTTGGAAAATGATGTAGAATTTGTAACTTTATTGTTGTAAATGATGTCATCATGTGGTACTGGATCAGAAACAGACACACAATATAATGAACCTGAGATTATATTGAACCCCAATATATATAAAAAAACATGTTTTTCAGGCAGGTTTTGCTCTGTCATCAGTTCTTTACTAAAATGTGTCCTGATGCATTTCCATGAAACCAATGAGTTTTTCTACAAAAGTGACTTTGTGTAAAAACAGCAGTGTTGGGTAAGCTACTCTAAAACCACTTTCTGTAAAATAAATAGGCCTTAAAATGATTAAAAGATTAAAGAAATATCCAGTGAAAGAAGGTGCTAAACATTCATCAAATGTTAAACGTCAACTTTAGGATGCCAAACTTACACTCTAGAAAATGCTGGGTTTGTTTTAACCCAATTTTGGGTCAAATATGGACAAATCCAAATGTTGGGTTAAAAATGCAATTAAAGATTAACCCATTGGCTGGGTTTGTCCATATTTGAAACAACCCAGCATTTTTTAGTGTCTACTATTATGAGCTATTTATAGGGTTGGGTATCGAGAATCGAGTATCGATTGGAACTGGGACTAACTTTTCGTTTTTCCCGGAATTGTTCAAAAGTTAAAATTTCGATTCCTAGTTTCGATATTCACAGTCCGCCGACCAGAAGAAGAAACCGCTGAACAACACCAATGAAGAAGCGTCTACCGGAAGTGTTGGCATAACCGCGCGAGTCGAACATGAGTAGCTTACGTCGGCGGTCCAAAGTGTGGCTTCACTTTTCTAAAAATATCAAAATTTCGGCAAAATGCAAAATTTGTAACAAAAAAGGGAGTATTTCCTTTAGAAAGGAGTATTTCCTTCAGAAAGACCGTTGGTTAGCAAGGTTAGCTAAACTTTTTTGACCACGCCTCTTAAAAGAATCGGAATCGAGAATCGTTGGGAACCGGAATCGAAACAAGGAATCGGAATCAGAATCGTTCAAATTCAAACGATACACAACCCTAGCTATTTATATTCTATTAATTTGTATTAAAATATCCAAGTAAAATATCCAAGTATAGTTTAAAACGTTTTTTGTGCAGTTTTTCTAAAACTTAACATTAAATAAACATCTTTGCAGTAATTAATTTATGTATTAAGTTGTAGTTTTCGGTCTTCTATATGCACAACAGCAACATGAATAATGATCAGTTTTATCATTTAACTATCATTTTTCTCAAATCATTCATTATAAAAGAGACTTTCATATCATTTTAATATCAGTCCATTCCTAATTTTAAGAGATATTACTTGGTCATGCAGGCTTACCTCAAGCTAGATGATAGTTAATCTGACCTATAGCAAACAATTCTCATAATACTTGATTTAAAAAAGTAATAAAAGTACAATATTCATGTACTCCTGCTCTTTATTTAAAGGCCCATGACTGGTATTAAGAGGGACCTATTATGCCCTTTTACAAAGTCTTGATTTTTGCACTCTAAAAAATGTTGGGTTGTTTTAACCCAATTTTGGGTAAAATATGGACAAACCCAGCCATTGGGTTACATTTTTAAATGATAATTTTAACCAAATAGTTGGGTTTGTCCATATTTTACCCAAAATTGGGTTAAAACAACCCAGCATTTTTTAGAGTGTGGCTCTGCTAGAACAGGTTTTTATGCTTGAATGGTCAATAAACACATTATTTTCCCCATTTTCTCCATTGTTGCGGCTCCTCTCTTCTCAGTCTGTCAGTAACGCTCTGTTTACTTCCTGTCTCTATGAAGCCCCGCCTTCTGAACAGCACACTGTGCTCTGATTGGTCGGCTGGATCAGTGTGTTGCGATTGGTCGAGCGCTTCGAGTGCCCCTTTATTCTGCGTATGAACTCTTATGAGGAATATTATGACTTGCGCTTTATCAGCACGAAATAATCAATATTTCAATAACACGTGCAGCTTTACTCTGATATGGTTTGTGCCACAATCATGGCCTCTGAATCTAAAAGAGAAACTCCTGAGGTCACATTAGTGCACAGACACAAGGAAAAATACAGCATTAATTAATTATAAGCTTAGCAAAATCCACTATCAACAGCCTCTCACACAAGCATTCATATTTGGCAAAACAAACTCGTGATGAAGAGCTTGAGGGTCAAACTATTGTGTAACGCTCCTGACGCCCACAACTCTCATCTTATTGACTTGTCGTGACACTAAATATTTATAAAGAGTGCCATTTCATTCATCGTCAGAAAAATGAGTCGTTAAAGAGAAGTAGTTTCTGGAATGCCGAGCTTCTGTCACTCCCTCTCTACATTACAAACTCTCTCAGCGTGGAAACTTGGACTCGGCATTCATGAGTCTTGGATTTGGAGAGATCTGGCATTTGGCAGCGACTCGTGTGTTTTCCACGTGAGACGACATCCCTCATTCCTCAGTCGAGTTTTTCTCACTGCGACAGGCAATAAGCGTTGACGATATGTGTCTGGAGAAGGTGTATTACTAGCGTTTTGAGTTAACGTGCTGTCGGAAGGAGAGCACAGGGAAGCCCTGCGGTTACGGCAGTCCAGGGGTGTGTTTACGCTGGATCTGGATTTAAAGGCCCGGACTGGTGTTAAGAAGAGGCTCTTGGGAATGTTTGTGGGCTACAGAACACACTTCATTACATAAAACCACTCTCAGCTCAGAGAAACTGTAAAGACAAGCTCTGGAAACCCAAAATAACCACAGCTCAGATATTCTTCTGCTGTAACTTCTGTATACAGTGCACATTTACTGTTTTTAGTGTGTTTTCGTTTTAATTTTAGTCATTTTGTTTCATACATTTGATAAATGTGTTTAAAACTTATAATATATAAACATATATACTTAATATATGGACATGATTATTTTTTATTATTTCACTTTGTGTATTTTTTTTACATATTAGATATTATTTTAGATAATGTTTATTTTATTTCAAGTTATTTTTATTTTATCATTAATATATTCTAGAACTATTATAGTTTTTGTAAATGTTTTGAATTATTTTAGCTTTCATTTTAGCTTTAGTCAAACTTGTAATCATTTTGTTGTTTTTGTTATATTTATTTTTTTCTAAATATTTTATAAATGTGTGTAAATCTAATAATAGACATGTTTTTATTTTTTATTTTATTACTTCAACATAATCTAAAAACAATTGAAATGTTGCCAACTGTCAGAAATAAAATACATATTTTTATTCAATATTCATATTTAATTTTTTCAGTTGATGTTTATTTTATTTCAAGTAATTACAAAACATTCTTATCATTGACATAGACTACTTTTGTAGTTTTTTGAGAATTGTTTTAGATCACATTTTATTTTGATATTTTCTGTTTTCATTTTAATTCTACATTTTAGTAACTTTGTTGTGGTTTTTTGGTCATTTTTATAATTTTTTTTTTATTAAACGCATATACACAGTTTTTAAGAATTAAGTTGAGTTATTTTAGTACATCAACTTAAACTAAAAAAGAAAATATAGAAAAGTTCCCTTGGTACCTAACTGAAATAAATTAAGTTTTAGATTTTAAATTTGTATTTATATTTTATATTCTTTTAGTTAATGTTTATTTTATTTCAAGTTTTTTTTATTTTTATCATTGATATATTCTACTACTATTATAGTTTTTGTGAATGTTTTGAATTATTTTCTGCTTTCATTAGCTTTAGTCAAACTTGTAGTCATTTTGTTGTTTTTGTTACATTTATTTTTTCTAAATATTTTATAAATGTGTGTAAATCTAATAATATATAGACATGTTTTTATTTTTTTTTTATTTTATTACTTCAACATAATTGAAATGTTGCCAACTGTCTGAAATAAAATACATATTTTTATTCATATTTTACTTTTTCAGTTGATTTTTATTTTATTTCAAGTAATTAAAACGTTTTTATAATTAATTTGTTTTTGTGATTTTTTCCATTTTGAAACTATTTTATGTTTTCATTTTAATTCTACATTTTAGTAACTTTGTTGTGTTTTTTGTCATTTTTATTATTTTTTTATTAACTGCATATACAGAAGTTATTTTAGTACATCAACTTAAATAAAATAAAAAATAGAAATGGTAACAAACTGAAATAAAACAAGTTTTAGATTTTAAATTTTTCTTTATATTTTATATTATTTTAGTTAATGTTTATTTTATTTAAAGTCATAAAAAATATAGTTTTAGTTCATGATAATAACCCTACTTAAATAACAACAATTGAAGTGAATTCCATGAATTGTTGGCCAGACTAAGGAATTGCAGTAACATGCCATTTAAAGTTTCATCTCCACAGAGCTTTACTTATCAGCTACAGCTTCATATTCAAGGGCTTAAAGACTATAAATCTAGAGATAAGCAACATTGGACGTCTGTGTGTCTGTGTGTGAGTCAGTGAGAAAGAGGTCAGCCTCCCCAAACTCCCCGTCCGTTGCCACCGAGGGCCGGCCCGCGTGTTATGAGGTCATGGAGACACAGGGGTTCCCATTAGCAAAAAAGCACATCCATCTCCTGAGCAATTACTGAGCATCACCTCTGGGCCAAACTAAACAATGGCAGGAATAAGCTACAATGGCGTATCGAGGACGGCCTCCATGCAAACCCAAATCGACAGGCAGATAAACCTTATCACGGCACAAAAGTTTTAAAACCAGGAAACAGGCCGAATTATTAAAACAAGATATTCAGCTGCTTTGAAGCCAGCACTGCTTCTGGCAAATAAAAGGTTAACATGTTGGCACAGAAACCCGTATAAACCTTCATAGGTCCAAAACAACATTCTCGAGCCCCGTGACTTTTCCAATTGTTCGTGATTTACCGGACAAACATGACAGATAAGGCATTTTGCGCTCAATTTAGTACCTGATAAAATACTTGTGAAAACACTTCACAATACGGTTCCATTTGTATAGCTAACATGAACTAACAATGAACAGTTGTATTTTTGTTAATGGTACACTGTAAAAAAATATTGTTGTTTTAGCTTAAAAATGTATCTAAAAAAATGAGAAAATAAAAATAAATATAAAATATAAAAATAATATAAAATATAAAATATAATATAAAAATAGAATATAAAAATAAAAATTAAAAAAATCTTTAAAAAGTAAGTAACCTGGTTGCCTTAAAATTTTAAGTTGATGGAACTGGAAAAAGTGAGTTAATACAATGAAGGAGATTGATTTAATCATCATAAACACAAAATAATAAGTTATCTCAACGAAATAAATTATTTAAGTTGATTTGACAAAAGAAAAAATGTTGTGACAACAAATCTTGAAAATATTATTTTACAGCACACTGTAAAATTTAACTTAAACAAATAAGTAACCTGATTGCCTTCAAATTTTGAAATGGAAAAAATGGAGTTAATAAAATGAAGGAGATTGATTTAATCATCAGAAACTCAAAATATTTTGTTATCTGAACTACATAACTTAAGTTGATTTGACAAAAGAAAAAAATGTTTTGATTACAAATCATGAAAATATATTTTTTTTTTTTACAGTACAACTGTTCATTGTTAGTTAATGATAATGAGACCTTATTTAGTGTAACCAAATATTTTAAATATATATATATATATATATATATATATATATATATATATATATATATATATATATATATATATATATATATATATTCATAATAAAAATGCTCAAGGAGATTCCATTAATAAATATGATTTTTCCATGATTTATCTATGTATAAGACATGTATACTTGTGCTTCATTTGAGGCTCAACATTGTCTCATGTGTTTTTCCTAAAATAGAAATCTGAATACATATACAAAAATAAACACGAATAAATCAATTGTTGATATACTGTAAGACCGTAGAGCTGTGAAACATACAGTCAGATTGTTTGGTCTTTGAGTTTGATATCATAATGAACTTTCTGACGTTTGATTTCAGATTCGTAGATTCGATTGATCTAATTTGCTCTTCATTTAATCTCATTGCTGTCTATGCAACCATTTAAGTATTACCTGCAGAGTAAAGGAGTGTGTACTGGCCACGCTGAGTGTGGAAGGTTTTGGTGCTGGACAGTTTGGTTTCTCCAGTCGAGGATGAAGAATCCAGTCTTCTTCGCTCTGATTCGATGTATTTCAGTATGACACTTGTGATCTTCTCTCCACCAGTTCCACTGGACAGCGCTCTCTTCAACAGGACTGACTCGGCCTCCTTTAAGCTGTAACACAAAGCAAAACAAAACCAGTGGATGCTGAGAGTGCCTTTAAAAATGCAAAAATAAATCCAAAATTAAAAGTTTGTAACACTAAAACACTCTCTGTTCAAACTAATTTAAGTATGATTGTAATTTTTTTACAGTTTCTTCCTGGAAAAGACCATTATAGCAAGTGTGGAGGGTGCTCTGGGAGTATGGGCCCCCCAGCAAACAAATTTAGGTTCTGGGAACGTTCTGGGAAAGTTAGTTTTTGGTTCCCAGAACGTTATTAGAACTTTTCCTTAACCCTCAGGTGCTCTTCGCTTCGGAGTCACACTTGTTATCTTCCCGGTCAAAAGTGACCGGACACCTAAAAATTAAGTTTCCTCCATTCCAGTAAAACCGATGCAATTTATTTTTGTTCTATAATATTTATTCTTTGTAATTTAGTATTTTGAGACAATTTGATTGAATTTATTAATATTTATGCAATATTTATTGTCTATTTTGCCATTGAAAAGAAATATATATATATATATATATATATATATATATATATATATATTTTTTTTTTTTTTTTTTTTCAAAAAAATATTAATGCAGTATTTTAGTTTAATATAGAGTCTAGGCTTTCAGAAAAATAAATATATATATTTTTGAAGATTATCACCATCTGGTTACAGTATAGAGAAAAAGCGTAGAAACCACTAGATGGCATGTACAGCTCTCTATGGAGAAGCATGTGAATTCCCCAGATGTTTATGAACACATTTTTTTGTGGATTTGAATATATAAGTGAAACAATCTCAAAAACTATTTTTTTATAAAAAATGTAAAAAAAAAAAATTAAATTAATAAAAAGATTTGTCAATTTCCCATCCATTTCCTATGGGGGTCATTTTTGACCAAAGACCACAAGTGTGACTATTTTTTTTATGACCACTTAGCATGCTCAGATCATGACATAATTTTAATTTTTTTGTATTCACATACATAATGCCATACAAGTCACCAATTTTCATAACATTCCGATGAAGCTGTGATTTTTAAAAATTCAAAACAGAAAATTTTTCGTTCAAAAGTGACCGAAGAGCACCTGAGGGTTAAGGTTAAGGGAACGTTCCCGGAACGTTTTCCTTGCGTTATAAAAATGGAACCTAAAAATAACCTACATGGAACGTTCCTATAACGTTCTTGTTTGGTTCCCAAAAAAAAATAACCTCATGGGACCATTCAGGAACGTTAGGGGCCTCTGTTAGGGGCTGGATACTAAGGTATACTTAGGATACTAAAGTATCTTGTACAATATGGCTGTATAAATGTCAACTATTCTACTTTATTTAGATTAAAAAAGTTCACGATTTTCATTTTCACATTCACAAGAACCCCTTTAAGGACATTTTATACTACTCATTTAAGTGGGCGGACAATTCTGCTTTGAATTCAAATTGTCCGTAATGGTCCATTAAAATGATTAAAAGAACTCCACAGCAAACAGAGAGACATAACCAAATTTCTTCTTGTAGTGGTTTCCTGTACAATTGCGTGCCCAAGCAGATGCACATGTGGAAAACCTTTTTTCAAATCCACAGCATGGACTCTTGAGCATGAGCTCATTTTCCCAAACAGAGATAATTTACAGTGAAAACAAGCTGACGTGAGTTTAGGTCAACAGCAAACAGCCTATAAAACATGCAAATGGCCATTTCCATTTTACATGCAACCTTCCCAACTCTGCATGTGTTATACACACACTCACTCTGTATAAACACTGAGACGATTTGAGAGAGGACTCATTCACAGACAACCATGATATAGAACAACTGGATAGGTCCTAATACAGAGCCCTGTGGTACTCCTAGATCTGCACTGAGCTCCAGCTAATTTAACCAACCCCATCTCACGACCAAGTCGTACGAATTCGACGAATGATTAAAAAGTGGCTAATTCGTAACAATTCGTACGACCTCACTCGTACGAATTAGTACGTTTTTGCTAAATCGTACATATTTTACGAATTGGCCAATTCGTATGAATTTGTACGAATGACCTTCCCCTTACCCCGGGCCTAAACCTAACCATCACGTGGGTTTGGACAAATCGTACAAATTCGCACGAGTGAGGTCGTACGAATTAGACACTTTTTAATCATTCGTCGAATTCGTACGAATTGGGCGTGAGATAGTGTAGAATTTAACCATAATGATAATCAGTCACATAGCCTATTTTTTTCAAAAGTAGACAATGTCTCTGAATCAAAAAACGAAATTATTTCATCCAAGTGCAATATTATTGTTATTATTATTATTATTTTGGATTGTCAACAAAAGAACCATTTATGCATTGGAAAAATCCCTTAAACAGCTAAAAACTTGGGACATTTCTTGAAAGAAAAAGAAAAAACACTGTTATGATTCGCTACCTTTTAAAAAACATTTCAGACAAAGAGGTTTCTAAAACACACATGAAGAGCACATACATTTCATAGGGAATGTAAGCATTCATGTCTTACTTGAAAAGCCATGCATTCTTAGAAGAAAAGGTTCTATAGAACCTTAAAAGGTTCTATCAGCGCTACGTATTTGGAACCCCTAAAAGGTTCTATACACTCTTAAAAAAGGGTTCCTCTGGGTTCTATGTAGAACCCTGGGGTTCCATACTTGCCAATAGAACCTTTTACCCCAAAAAAAAGTTCTATATAGAACCATTTTGGAGTTCCATATATGAAGCGGGGGATGGAAACATTTCTGGTTCTAAATAGAACCATTTCTTCTAAGAGTGTGGAAATAAAAGCAGAATTTGCTTGCTTTAGCGAATCTGGGTTTAGTTGCCAGGCTCGGGACGTTCAAACACAGAGGACTTATCTGACAAATCTAGTTCACACATTGAATGTGATATAAAAACTGTTGAAAGATGGAGAAATTGCAGACTGTGTATGCAACATTAGCTCGTCGTGTAGATCATTGAAACTGACGTATAATGGAGACTTTCAATAGTCTATTGTGAGAGAAGTGTTTCCACAGGGCAGGCCCTTCCTTCCCAAGCTTAGGTTCACCAGAGGACTTACTCAACAGTCTGAGATCATGCCGTCTGAGAGGGTCCGAGCGACCTCAGAAAAGGCAGTAAATCTCTCAAACTATAGGACACAAAGCCAAACTGTACGGTTTAATGTTGCCAAAATACAGATTTTTTTTCTATTTTATAACTATTGCAAGTAAAAACAATAAGGTATATTAATTGTGCGCTTAACATGCTTATTTTGAAATATTCCTTTACAGTGATTGCATTACAATAGTAATGCATTCCTGTCTTAGATATTAGTTATAGAGTATAGAGTTTCAGTTAAGAAAATAGATTATAGTCAAAAATAAATTACCTTAGATACTGTGCAAATGTTTTGCCCTTGATTTTGTGACAATTTTTTTTTCCTGTGGTATTGAAAATGGTATTGGATACCAATAATATAAAAGGATTTACCAAAGTTAAAGTCCCCCTGTAGTCAATAATTTCTGATAAAATCACCAAAATGACATGTTAAAAAATTAAAATAGCTCGAATGTAACTCGACACCCTTGCCTCATTTAGTATTCGCGGTTCTATGAATATGCAAATGAGCCCCGTCAAAAACACCAGTGATTTTTTTGAGACTGTCTTTGGTTCACTGCACAAAAATATTTTCAAGATTTGTTATCATAACATTTTTTCTTTAGTCAAATCAACTTAAATAATTTACTTAGTTCAGACAACTTATTATTTTGAGTTTCTGACGATTAAATCAATCTCCTTCATTGTATTAACTCACTTTTTCCAGTTCAATCAACTTAAAAAAATTTAAGGCAACCATTTTACTTTTTTTTTTTTACGTTAAACCAACAATATTTTTTTTACCGTGTACAACACACAACAAAAAAGTATGTGTTTGTGCTTGACTTAAAATTTAAAAGTTTAATTAAATTAGATATTTCAGTTCGCTCAAAAAAATTAAGCTGTTACAACTAATTGCAAGCAACATTTAGTGTTCAACTTAATTTGCAAAATCTGAATTATTAATGGGGAGTTAACTCTTCTACACTGTAAAAAATATTGTTGGTTTAACTTAAAGAATTAAGTAACCTGGTTGCCTTAAAATAAGTTGATTGAACTGGAAAAAGTGAGTTAGTACAATGAAAAAGGTTTATTTAATCATCAGAAACTCAAAATAATAAGTTATCTGAACTAAATAAATTATCTAAGTTGATTTGACAAAAGAAAAAATGTTGTGATAGCAAATCTTGAAAATATTATTTTTTTTAAATATTAAATATAATAATATTAATAATATAATAATATTAATAATAAAATAAAATATAATCATATTAATAATAAAATAATATAATATTATAATATTAAATATTAAATATTTTTTACAGTGTAGTATATTTTTAAATAAGTTTTAATTTAAGCGGATTGGAGGAAAACTAGTGTCTTAAAATATGACAGTGTGTGGATTCTTCTCTGAAAGGCAATATTATCATGCAAACTGAGATTTCCCACACAATTATTCTACACCAAATTTCAAAGTTTATTTATTATTATTTTTGGGCTAATTCACCAACAAACAGTTGTTGTTTTGTGGATCTCCTTGTGAAAACCCTGGCATTACACAATAAGCTAAACACATTTCTGGTCTTTTATTCACCATAAAAACATCGAAATCAAGATGTTGCAAGATGATACCTTGGTGTGTCGTAAACTATTTCTTAACCGTGACCGCATATACACTTTGGTGAGTAAATATATTCCATCTTGAATATCAAAGCTCTGATCAGAGTCGTCCAACAAGGGCAAGACTTCTTAACTTTATGGCATTCGCTGCTCCATCAATCTTAGATCAGATGAGGTGTGGCTCTCCAATCATAACACTTTTCTCTGTCATCTGAATACAATATAAAAGAAGCATCAGCCCATAGGTCAGCCAGTTATAATAAATATGTCAGTTTGAGAGTGAGCAGTGCATCTTCTACTCCACATTATCCACCTTGGCAAAACATTAGGTGAGATTAGAGAGAGCGTTATTCTTCATTTCAGGGTGGAGAGCGAGCCGTGAGAAGATAAGGGTTAGTTAAGGTCTCTGTATAAAGAAAGAACGAAGTGTATACCTAACATCGGTGTGTGTAACAGCTGTTTACCACATGGATGGATTTACAATCCTTTAGTAAACAAGACGAATCCCTCGAGAAGATTTAAGAACTAGAGTATTCTACTACATCAGCTTAAAAACAATGATATTGTGAGATGTGCTAGTTTTACATAGTGAGTGAAGTAGAGTCTATTTAAACGTGGAGTATGAGAGCGCCTCCTGTAGGCAAATCCCAGTAACACACACACACAATCTGTTCCTTTTGTGAAAAGAATTTCCACAAACTGGAATAAAAAAATCCACTTTCTTTAAATTAAAAGTACATTTACAAAGTGAATATCGTTGTTTAGACCAACTATTTGACATCTATTTAAGTTGTTCATTTATTTATGTGCTTGATATTTTAAATGGCATACTTAATTTCAATTCACAATTATTTTGCATAGTGCTTTTCACAATACACATCGTTTCAAAGCAGCTTTGCAGAAAAATGCATTCATGCAAGTTTTGTCTTTCAGAAATCGCAGTTAGCTAAAAATTTATTAGTTTAAACCCGGTACCGGGACGCCTAAATTTACTTCACTATATTTCTATGAAATCCTAATCTAATTATGACAAATTAAATATCGTTGGAGAGGTCTAAGACTTCTTAATAGATATTCTACCCCTGTTTTGTGTTACAAATTATGTAGGAAGAGTAATTGATCAATTTATGACAAGAGTGCACCTCAAAAAATCTGCATCGTAACAGGAGTTGCACCCACTTTTAACCATTGAAACTTCTGTTTTAATGCAAAAAGTTCATAATAAAATATATAATCTAGTATTTTTCGATAAAAAATTATAGTATAACATTATCCTCTAAAAATGATTGTATACATATATATATATATATATTTTTTTTTTCTTTAAAATGTAATATTATTTTTTATTGCCTTTTTTATTATATCACATATTTTATTAGTTATCATAAATTAGGTATCATTTGAAAGCTTATAAACTCAGAACTCATCCAGTTTTATAATCGAACGCTGTGTTACCATAGAAACGGTACTTATTTTATCAGGCTCCTCCTCTTTTGGGCATCATTATATTTCATAATTTATCATAAACCTTTTCTAATCTTGACAAAACACATATTGTCAGAAAGGTCTGTGTCTCAAGGTCCCAAATTTTGTGACAGAAGTGATATTTGGAAAGAAATTTATTAATTTGTTAAGGCAGAATGTAAACAACTAAATCCAATGGAATTCAAAGGCACCCGGTGGCTATTTTTGGTACTGCGCCTAAACAAAATCTCATGGGAACTTCAAATTTGGAACATAACTTGGTTTTGATTTTATAGTAATTTTAGAGTAAAAAAAATATTTTGTAAAATATATAATTTATATAAAATAAAAACATAAAGTACAGTATATTTGATTTACTGTAAATTTAAACTTCCATAACCTTTCCATACTTTCATTTTTTTTAACTGTGTACTTTTAAACAAGACCAAACTTGGGTTTATATTCCAAAGCATTCTTGAATTATAACCATTTAAGTTTGAATAGTGCATTTTAACCTTCATTCACCCCCATAAAGACATTGACAATGCGCTTATTGAGGTAATAAATCCTTGTTTGTTAACAAACGATTAAATTTCCCTTTGGAAATTTGCTGTTTTATGAATATATTCAACATTGAGTAAGATCTGGGGAAAAGTGATTTGATTGCAGAACCTTTATCCGTATTTTTAGTCAAAACACGTGCGGTTAACTGTAATTTTTCCACTTTGTGGCAGCAAATCTTGACCCATTGTTTCATAAACACTTCTTTTTTTCCATATAACAAAATTGTACACCCACTGAAATTAGTCATTTTGATGAGTTTAAAATGTAAGTCTCCAGACATGACCAGCTGAGTTCTGAGTTCAAGTCCATTACCACTGTTATACTGGTTGTTTTGGAAGAAATTCATGATGGGTGTTTGACGGGTGTCTATGTTTGGTGCATTTATTATTTTATTTTTTTATGTACTATTATTACCTTAGTGATCGTAAAGCACTTTAGGCAACAGCTGTTATGCTATATAAACGAATAAATTAAACGAGACAGTTATGCACAAACAAGAAATATCTTCAATCAAACATGAATGCAAAATCTGCATGCAGACAGTATATTTGGAGTATGAGAGCGCCTCCTGTAGGAAAACCCCAAACAATGCAGCATGTAACACTGTATCCCATAATGCAACATGCTCTTCCATTACTAGTGTGAGCTTGCCACACTTTATGACTGATTTATCCACTTCCTGAAGAGTTCACTCACCTGGGCGGTTGCCAGCGTAATGAGTGTGTCTTTCTTGGATCTGGGCCAGATGCAGATGTGGAGATGTCGGGGTGGGGCGTTGTGGATGCAGGCGTCGCCGTGGTAACCGTTGCCGTGGTGGAGTGTTCGACGGGACCCGGCCGTGCCTCAGACCAGGTGCTGGGGGTCGGGCTGACGTTAGCATATTCACAGCGATGGCCGTGGAAGCCTGGACGACACTGACAGACGTTCGCCCGCCGACAGACCGCTTTATTATGGCAGCGCGGATGACATCTGGCTAGAGGGAGAACAACAGAGACACTATTGCACAAAACTTCCTTAATATTCATAACATATGTCATGTCATGATTATGAAGGTGTCGTGTCAGTCTTATGCACACCCCTTCAAGTCAAGTGTTCCCAGTATTTGGAGTCGCACTGGCCCTTTAAAGGCACATGAGTCAAGGGGTGAGTTATTAGCTGGTAAATCTAGGATTAGGAAGGTGTGGATTATAATGTAAAGCTGAGGGACTGGATTAATTGTGCATCTGAGCTCAACATGCCATGGCATTCAAAGGTTTGGCCTACTTACAGGAAAGGATTGTATTAATGTTCAGGCATCCAAATAAACAGACATAAAGTACATTTTTACTGCCGTATGAACGTAATATACATAAAAATCTTTAACACACGAGCCTAATAAAATCAATCAATAAAACAGAAAGACGCAAACAGTTTCAAATAACTTCTACACACTGGAACGATGAACACTGAGTGCAAACTAATTAAGAACAGATTTTAATCTCCAACCTGAATTTATGAGCATTAATTGAAAACTGAATATGGACTCGATTAAGAAATGCCTGTCAAATGGCATGAAGAAAATGAAGAGTTGAATAAAGTCAGTATTTTAAAGACACAAACACACATACATACTAAAAAATCATATTACATACTAATTATAATTATAGACATATATGTATATATAATATTTATTAATATAATAATACTTTTTATTTTTCTAATATATATATATATATATATATATATATATATATATATATAAGAGATATATTATTATATTAATAATTTTACATTATTAATATAAATATATATTTATATTAATATTTAATATATATAGTTATATTATAACTGGCAAATTTGTTAGGCCAGTATTTGGTAATTTAAATGTCCTTATTAATTATTTAAACATTCAAGTTAATTGAATTATATATATATATATATATTAATAATAATCATAAAAATAAATAAAATTATTTTTTCCATAAAAATACGTTTTTATAAGTTCATTATAACATACCTTATAATTAAATACATATAGTTATATTATAACTGGTAAATTTGTTAAGCCAGTTTATGGTAATTTAAATTACCTTATTAATTATTTAAACATCCAAGTTGATTGTTTTATATATATATATATATATATATATATATTAGGGCTGTGCAAAACTTAATTGCGATTAATCGCATCCAAAATAAAAGTCTGTGTTTACATAATATATTTGTGTGTGCTGTATATAATATTTTGTATATATAAATACCTATGCATGCATGTAAATATTTCAGAGTTATTTGCGCTTAAATTCTGTAAATATATATAAATACATAATATTATATAAATATAAATATTTCATATATGAATAACACATTTTCTTAAATATATACATGCATGTGTGTGTATTTATATATACAAAATAATTATATACAGCACACACAAATATATTATGTAAACACAGACTTTTATTTTGAATGTGATTAATTGCAATTAACTTTTGCAGAGCCCTAATATATATACAGTATATATGTATATATATATTTAATTATAAGTTCTATTATAATATAATTATAAAAACTTATTTTTATGAGTTAAAGGAATGTAAAATATATATGTTGTCATAGCTTATTGATCATGTAATTCTTTATAGTGTACATTTTAAAAATGAATACATTAATACATTCCGACTTTATTAAAATCATGAAAAAAACTATTTTTTAAGAACAGTTTTTCAAACTTCTGGAATCATTAAAATATTGGTTTAATTAACTTAACGATATATTATAATTAAATGTATTTAGTATTACAGTTCATATATCATATACTAAAGATAGTTCTGTTAATATTTTATATCAGGCCTATGAATATTGCGTTGGGTTTAATATAAAAGGTTGAGAATCCGTGGTTGGAGTTGTTGGAGTCGCATCTGTGCCGACACTTCAGTTCACGGCCAAACGAAGAGGGTTTGAGCCAGATGCAAAACTGTCTCTTTCTATGAGCATAATAGAAATGTCTAAAAGCCTCTGAAAGGCCCTGAAAAGATACTCACGTTTTGTGCACTGCTTGGTCTTGGGGTTGAGCAGCCATGAATAACAGCACCTGGATCCGCAAACGTTGGGCCTGGGGACGAACGCACAGAGATCAAGCGTGTCAGAGACTCTAGGAGTGACCACAACAACAATAAAAATGCCACAATGCACAAGTCTGCTTGTCTTTAAAATAGATACTTTTATAAAATACTTTTGGCTCCATGCCAAATCAATCTGTCCGGCATAATCGCATTTTAACCACTTGTGAAAGCACGGTTTTAAAAGACTTGCACTCCGTGGCCCTGGGCCCCTTAAGATGCATTGAGTGAATAGCCTTGGGTTTAAGCTGACCCTTCACCCCGTGTTGTATTCAGCTTGGACAAATAGCGGCGATGAATAAAAATAAAGGGGGGGGGGGCGAGTTTGTTATAGACGCCCCCCTCGTCGGGCCTCCGTCCACATGAGAAATATTGTGTTTCCCACAGTGGCGTCTGCTGGGTAAACTTTGCTGGATTAGGAGTCTTCTTCAGGCTCCTGGGCCGCATCTGTTTACATAGCAGCGTTCGGGAGAAAAGGCAATTAGCACACTAACACAAGCCCGTCCCGAACGCTTGCTTTAAACGCGCAGAAACACGAGCCTTCGGTAGCGTCGGCTGGGATTTGCTAATTAGTTACAGTATGTGCCTTTATTGTGTGGCGTCTGAAGGGACACTGTTGGAACTCGGGATGATGTGCAGCGTAAGCCGATTGAGACAGAGCTGGCGTGGGCCATCCGGGATACGTGGGATGACCTTTGACCTTCTGAGAGGGATCAAAGCTAACGCAGCACACACAGACTCTGAGATTGAACTAAGATCACTCAGTAAAGTCATTTGATCGATATGTGAGATTTAAACTTCTCTGTTGATATTGGTGTTTTCAAACTGCTTGTGAAGGGGATAGCAACATTAATTTGTGAAACATTAAAAAATGGATTTTTTTTAAAAAAATTCTCTTTCTCAACAGGAAAAAAAAATGCAACCGTAAAGTATGGAAGTTTGTTTCCGCCACTGAATAAAAAAATAAAAAAATAAATAATTGCGACTTTTTATCTCACAATTGCGTGTTATAAAGTCAGAATTGCGAGATATAAAGTTGTAATTGCGTGATATAAAGTCAGAATTGTGAGATATGAAGTCAAAATTTCGAGATATAAAGTCAGAATTGCGAGATATAAAGTCAAAATTGCGAGATATAAAGTTGCAATTGCGTGATATAAAGTCAGAATTGTGAGATATGAAGTCAAAATTTCGAGATATAAAGTCAGAATTGCGAGATATAAAGTCAGAATTGCGAGATATAAAGTTGCAATTGCGTGATATAAAGTCAGAATTGTGAGATATGAAGTCAAAATTTCGAGATATAAAGTCAGAATTGCGAGATATAAAGTCAAAATTGCGAGATATAAAGTCAGAATTGTGAGATATAAAGTTGAAATTGCGTTATATAAAGTCAGAATTGTGAGATATAAAGTCAGAATTACGAGATATAAAGTCAGATTTGCAAGATATAAAGTTGCAATTGCGAGATATAAAGTCAGAATTGCAGGATATAAAGTCAGAATTGCGAGATATAAAGTCAGAATTGCGAGATATGAAGTCAAAATTTCGAGATATAAAGTCAGAATTGCGAGATATAAAGTCAAAATTGCGAGATATAGTCAGAATTGCGAGATATAAAGTCAGAATTTCGAGATCTAAAGTTGCAATTGCGTGATATAAAGTCAGAATTGTGAGATATAAAGTCAGATTTGCAAGATATAAAGTCAGAATTGCGAGATATAAAGTCAGAATTGCGAGATATGAAGTCAAAATTTCGAGATATAAAGTCAGAATTGCGAGATATAAAGTCAAAATTGCGAGATATAGTCAGAATTGCGAGATATAAAGTCAGAATTTCGAGATCTAAAGTTGCAATTGTATGTTATAGTCAGAATTGTGAGATATAAAGTTGCAATTGCGTGATATAAAGTCAGAATTGCGAGATATAAAGTCAGATTTGCAAGATATAAAGTTGCAATTGCGAGATATAAAGTCAAAATTGCGAGATATGAAGTTGCAATTGCGATATAAAGTCAGATTTGCGAGATATAAAGTCAGAATTGCGAGATATAAAGTCGCAATTCAGAGGAAAAAAAGACATTTTTATCTCACAATTCTGACTTTTTTCTAACAATTGCGAGTTAACATGTCGAAATTCTGATGTCATTTTTCAATAACTCATGTTTTCATTAATCGACAGATTCGACTCACTGACTTGCGGGTATGAGTTGAATGAACCACATACATTTTATTTCGCTTGCGTGAGTTTTTGAAAGCTCATTCTAGCGTATGAAAGCGTAAATAGTACAGTCTTTGTAAAAGAGAAAGCTATATTGGTTTGGAGCAACATGACGTGAGTGAATGATGACATTGTTTTGACTTTTGGCTGAACTGTCCCTTTAAACTGAAGCTGTGCTGAGATGTCTCATAACACTGAGAGCTTTTACCATCCGTCTGTCTGTCTGATCTCTAAATAAAGGCCTCGGCCCCTCATTTGGGCCCCTATTAGACCCAAATAGGGAAGTCTCTGCACTGACAGAATGGAAAGTTGCCATCGTCTTCTGTACCCAGTTTGGGTTTAAATGCGGAGTCGACACCTAAACGAGACATTCCCGATGATGTTTACAGAGCGGAAAGGATCCCATCACAGCAAGACCTGATAGTGATCAAACATGTCTGTGTTTATTCTGTTCACATGACTACTTCTCCATATATTTAAAAAAAGAAACAATAAGATTTGGACATGTTAAAGGAATAGTTCACCAAAAAAGTCATTATTTACTCGCGTGTGTTGTTCCAGAGTGAACACACCGTGAATGTGGATCGATCGGAACTAGAAATCCACATTGATCAACTTTCACTTTAATTGTATGGAAAAGAGCAGCTTGGACATTCTGCTAAATATCTCTTTTTTGTGTTCACAGTAGAAAGCCTTTATATATAATGCAACTATATTAATAATGATTGCATGTTGTGCATTGCATGATCTCATGATTAATTGTAACCACTTTATAATACTAGTCATTTAGTACAGGTGTATAATGCAAATGCACAACAAACAGATCAACTAATATCATAATGCAATGCATGTTAATTTTGGTCGCAATTATGTACAAAAAGATATAATGCATTATTATAATATGCATTATGAATATCTTTATAATGCTCAGGGTGCGATTTGCCGGGGGGGGATGCGTGGGATTTCCCCCTTTCTGGTCAATGTATCCCTGCCTCTGCTTAATTATTTTTATACCCGGTGGGGATAAATAAAGAAAATCTACAAAAATCCACTTCTGTGATATGTGGATCCATAAAGAAAATCTACAAAAAGCCACTTCTGTGATATGTGGATCCATAAAGAGAATCTACAAAAAGCCACTTCTGTGATATGTGGATCCATAAAGAAAATCTACAAAAAGCCACTTCAGTGATATGTGGATCCATTAAGAGAATCTACAAAAAGCCTCTTCTGTGATATGTGGATCCATAAAGAGAATCTACAAAAAGCCTCTTCTGTGATATGTGGATCCATAAAGAGAATCTACAAAAAGCCACTTCAGTGGATCCATAAAGAGAATCTACAAAAAGCCACTTCTGTGTTATGTGGATCCATAAAGAGAATCTACAAAAAGCCACTTCTGTGTTATGTGCAGGGTGCGATTTGCCGGGGGGGATGCGTGGAAAAAATATTGCGTTAGGATACTTCATGAGTTAATAAGATTTTATTTCCCTGCAAATGCAGTGATGAAGTTCATGTTCTCATGATTTATTTTTATGATTTTTTTTTCCCCAAAACATCCCCCCCTCTGTTTTTTTCACAAATCGCACCCTGATTATACTTATAGGTAGGGTTGGGTATCGAGAATCGAGTATCGATTGGTATCGGGACTAACTTTTAGTTTTTCCCGGAATTGTTCAAAAGTTAAAATTTCGATTCTTAGTTTCGATATTCACACTCCGCCGACCAGAAGAAGAAACCGCTGAACAACACCAATGAAGAAGCGTCTACCGGAAGTGTTGGCATAACCGCGCGAGTCGAACATGAGTAGCTTACGTCGGCGGTCCAAAGTGTGGCTTCACTTTTCTAAAAATATCAAAATCTCGGCAAAATGCAAAATTTGTGACAAAAGGAGTATTTCCTTCAGAAAGACCGTTGGTTAGCAAGGTTAGCTAAACTTTTTTGACCCTGCCTCTTAAAAGAATCGGAATCGAGAATCGTTGGGAACCGGGAATCGAAACAAGGAATCGGAATCGTTCAAATGCAAACGATACACAACCCTACTTATAGGTTTATAATGCCATGAGGATGAGAAGGTAAAAACGTAAAATCAGCTAATAATGAAGGAGGATTAGGCTGGCTTTTGGATACCATGTAAAGAATAAAACATCTGTTGTGTACCAGCTGCGTTTGCACCCACATGTGTGTCACTGTCCATCAGCTGTTTGTTTTCTGAGAGCAGGACGCAAAGAAAGGCATTGAGCACAACTTTACATCTTCCAAACGGCAAACCTCTGCACCTCCAACGCTACTGGGAGCACGGGTCGTAAAATATAGATTACAAATGAACCCTTTATATTTCAAAAATGTTATTTACTTTTGTGCACTACAAAAAAAAAAAGAAAAGGTTTATGGTTTTCTTCTTGGCCCGGCTCTTTTTTCCAGCACCTCGTAACAGAGAGCCATGGAGAAGCTTCAATAAAAGTAGTCCTCAAGGTCAAACGTGTGGGTTAACTGCAGGATCGTCACAAAGCTCCCACTCTGCTTGGCACCTCCATCAAAAAAAGGAGGAAATAATCACGTTTTTGTCTCGCTTAGGTGTGAAAGGCTCTGTTGATGCACTCTGAAATGAAGCCATTTGCTGCGCTTGGCCTTCATGAGCGCTGAACTATTGAACCTGCATTCGGCCTGTTAGCGTTACTAAACTCCACAACATCACCCTCCTTCTCCAGCAAGGAATTTTGCATTTAAATGAGGGGATGAACTGAGAAATCAAATTTTCCTTGAGCTTCTGACATCCCAGCAAACACAAAATGTTCCCCTAACGTTCCCCTAATGTTCCCTGTATGGTTCCTATTTGGTTATTTTTTGGGGAACCAAATAAGAATGTTCTGAGAACGTTCCCTGTAGGGTATTTTTAGGATTAATTTTATAACCTAAGGAGAACGTTCTGGGAACGTTCCCTGCAGGTTATTTTACAGGTTCTCGTAAAAGGAACGTTCCCAGAATGTTCCCCTAACCTTAAGGGAACGTTCTAGCCTGACTTCGTCATACTCATATTCTAATGAGAATATGAGTCTGAAATCACTCAATTGAGCTTTAATTATGAGGCGTGTCGTAACCGAACCAGAACAAAAAAAACCCCTCTGCACTCAATTGGATAGTCGGTAGACCTACCAACCAATCAGAGCAACACATAAGTCAACTCCTTTGCATAGCGCAGTTTTCAAATACAGAACGTAGCCTAATTTTTTTTATTTTAGAAGTTAAATAACGAGTGTTACTTCTTTTACTTACTTCTCTATGAGTGCCACCAAAGGAGAAACCACAACGACCACAGGCTTTTCATTACGTCCCGTCTTCTTAGCGACCGTCAGAGCCAGCTGATAAGTTACACTTTTCCCGAATCATGTAGGAAGGACGCCAAAAATATCTTTCCGATCGACAATTGCCTTGATTGCAGTTCTCTGTTTGTTTATTAAAATGAATGTGCTGTCGATTTATTTTACAAAAGACGAGACAGCGGAATCTATACATCTCAATTCTCCAGCTGCACTCATCTTTGACAAGCGCTCTTTGACGACGTGAGGATTACGTTACTGAAGACCACCTGTCAATCATCGTATAAAGCCCGCCCTGGCAATTTGATTGGCCGGTGATTTCTGAACCGATCATAATTTCTCCTCAATGGATTGAGTCCAGACCGAACTTCCCGTCCAAAAAATGTTGTGGGCGGAGTTCGGGCTGGCATCCAGGCTAGGAACATTCTATTTACATTAAGAAAACTTTCCTGGGGAACCAATAGGGAACGTTCTGGGAACCGAAAACTAACGTTCCCAGAACCTAAAATTGTTTGCTGGGATCTAATAGGTCATCATATTATAAGAATATCCTGTAAGTTTCAGAACTGAAAACGTCCGTTATGGTGCGTTCTATTATTCATCCGTCTCGCAGATCTGAATTGGACGACAGACGTTGCCTAGCGACACGCCCCCCTTCCTCGGATTTCACCTCTCGGACGTCGGACAACCGTGAGCAAGAATTCCGTTTCGGAATTCAAGATGGCTGCGCCCTGTGACTTGTAAGAATGGATTCTTTTCATTGTTTTTGAACCGCTTTGGTATTTTAAATGACGATTATAATCACTCGTATTACTGCGTCCCCAGTAGGTATGGGAATTGGTTGTTGTGAGTGCAATTACTAACGTAGCTAGCGTTGCTAACAGAAGATTGACATGAAAAACATTAAATAAAGGGAATATTTTCAAGTTCAGTGGCTGCGTTTTGATAAGGTGTAGTCATAAAATGAAAATGTTTTCATTCGTTTTCAGGGAACCACCCTAGTGGATACTTCACAAACTACACGATGAGAAATCCCCTTATATCGGGTCTATAGTTAACCCCAGCCGCCAAACCCCATTGCCCCGGGATGGACGTGTTTCCACAGTCGATGTCCTCGGATGACCTGAAAGCACGATGAAGTCCAGACTAGAGGAGGTGGGATTGTTACAGAAGAGCAGTGGTGCATCCTTGGTGAACTCTTAGAAAGGTTCACTGGCATTTTGGCTCCCGCCAAATGAATATGAATGGAAGGGTAAGTAATTTCCTGCTCTGTTATGGCTTACAAAGACTAGTCACTAAGTCTCCAACTTTTCAGGATAATCAGGAATTCCTCTCATTGCTTGAAGGATCAACACTTCCGGAGTGAGTCCCGAGAAACATCTGACTGAATATGTTACAACTGTGAACAAAAGACAGGCCAATATTTTCATGTCATTCTGCTCCTATAAAGAGCTCTGGTTGAAGTAAAGTGCTCTGCTATGCTTGTAAACTGGACATGGAGAAGCAGTGAAGAGAAAACCGCAAGTTCAAGATGAGGGAAACAACATCCTTTACAAGCAGTAGTATAATAGAAGAACATAAAATCTAAACGACTCATTGCTAATTGAATTCCAAGTGCATTGTAATTTCATTATTTGGAGTTAAAGTCCATCTTTACGAGGTCAGAACACGTCAACCTGATTTGCAACAGATCCGATAAAAGACGAATCCTTTTGGAATCGGATTCTGACAGTTTCTGGAAAATAGGAATTTAGCTCCACAACTGAACTTGTACTTTTTGGTTCACAAGGAATCTGTCAATGAACAGTTCTAAAAAATAAAAATCATACTAAAAAGAGAACATTTTAATAACCTTTTTTCCCACTATAAAGAACCTCTTTGTGAAATTAAAACGTTCTACGGATGTTAAAGGTACTTAAAGGGATACCTTAAATTTTTAATTTCCCATAATTTACTCAATCAAGATTTATAATGGGAGTGGATAGAGCCTGAGTATTATTGAAGCTGCATTTATCCATTATAAAAGTAATCAATATGACTCCAATGGGTCTGAAGTGAAGCCATGCATTTATATTTATAACTTTTTAAACTATAATCATTGGTTTCCAGCAATGGCCGTACGAGAGTCCAGTTCCGGTGTGGTGAAGAGTGACCTCTGACCTGACGCATGACGTATTGATGAACGCAGAAGCGAATTAGAAGTCTACAACCAGACTTTTAAAGAGAAATGTGGATGAGCTTGAGTTTGTTACCCAGCGCTATTTGATTGGGCCCGGTTTAACGTCTCACTCGCGTACGTCCGTTACCCGAAGCCAGTGTCTCCAGCTTATAAAGTTATAAATATGGATATTTTTCTTGCAAAACTGCATCGCTTCACTTCAGAAGGCCTTTATTACATTTGTGATGGATGGATGCACTTTTTAGAGCTTCAAAAACCCAGGCTCTCTTCATTCCCATCACAAGGCTTGGAAGAGCAGGATATTTTTTTAATATAACTTTGATTGTATTCGGCTGAAAGAAGACATAGCCTACACCTAGAAGAATGGCTTGAGGGTGAGTTTTTAGGTGAACTATCCCTTTAACAGAACCACAGATGCCAATTAAGAACCTGCATTTACATTCAAAAGCAACTATGTACTGTATATATATGTATACACACACACACACACACACACACACACACGCTAATGCATTCAATCATTCTACCACAAACATGTCATTGTCATGTAAAGAGACGTTTGAGCTGACTTACACACTTACCCTTTTAAATCTATCTGTATTCTCGTTGAGTTGCTGTGATGTCGCTGTCTCTGCGGCTTGCTCCTGCTTTGTGGAGGATGGATGACATCATGAGACATCAGAGGAGACCTGGTGATCTGATGACTGACTGAGGAAGAGTTTGCGATCGCCAGGGAAACAAATGACAAGCAAAATGACAGTCTCCATAGTTCTGACATCGTTATTCCGAGCTAGTGAGTTGCAACTGATTCGCTTTTCTCCGAAAGCAAGTAAATGACTTCAGCACGGCGCTCCGTCAACGCTGATGGCCCTCATTCATTGTGAAGCTGAACTGACTCTCTCCATCCAGACGCGCTGCTGACCGCACACTGACTCACATCAATGAAAGAGATGCGTGAAAAACTTTGGGCCAATCAGTGTGGAGTCTGTCGTGCTGCCAGGAGACACAGCCAATCAGAGCTCAGACTGGTGGAGCAGTGTGTGCGGAGTGTGGCAGATAGATAAGGCTTGTTTGAGATGAGCAAAATCTGAGCAGAATCGATCACCGGTGATCAGCGCGAGATGCATGCCGGTTAGAAATGTGTCCGAGAGCGTACCGCCTGGCTCTGATGTCATGCCGACGTATGTCAAAAAACTCTCGCGAGCGCAAGGCGCACCTGTCGGATTCTGCAGTCGCGCGCAGTTGCTCTCCGCCGACTGCGCTGATCAAAAGCATGATGGGAAACGACTTGCTGACGACACAGCTTAATGCTCATTGGTTTAAACAACCGTGATGTATTTTTTCTCTTTTAACATGTTTGATTTTAAAACTCTGATATCATGTTTGTGTAGCCTACATATTTGTTATGGGTGAATAAACTCTCTGACAGTGCCATTTGGGTCATGTGATGTCACATATGATATTTTTGTGCACATGATATTTTTATTAAAACAATATATAAAAACACATGTCTGTATTAAAGAAAAAAATATTGATAAACACATATTTGGAATGTAATTAAATAAACAAGTACTTTGGGTGTCTTGTTCATTATTTATTTTCATATAAAAGCAGAACTTAAAATTACATCCAGTTTATTAGCAACACGTGCACGTGCGTGAATCCCGTGAATCCCGCGATATCAGTCTTTGATCTCACAGGTGTCATATCCACTGCGAGAACCGAGATTTGTCCGGCTTGAATGCGCTTTTTTCACTCCTCCTCTAACTGCAGCCGCCTACTCTCGACTACATTGCAGGCGAGGCGAGGCGCATCTCAAACAAGCCTATAAACATTAACAAACCATGCGTAAAACCATGGGCGTCGGAACCATTGTATATGGGTGGGACAAGACCCACCCTCTTAAGACCAATGATATTGGACCCACTCTCATCTACCGTCTTGAGCGTCGTCAGCCAAATAGAGAGCCTAAGTCCCGCCCCTTCGCTTCCGGCTCATGGGACCTTATTTCGGAAAAAATATGAATGGTAGTCAATGGGGAGAGACAACTTATCTTTTTATTCCGTCTGAACTGTGCCCTCAATTACACATATGATGTTTGTCAATTTAAAAGATGATTCTCAAAGTCAAAAACGTCGCAGTTTGTCATACAACAGAAGAGTAACGTTTAGTTTTATGTGAAAATCGCTCTGTGAACTACATCTCCCGGGAAGAGAAACGAGATCCCCTGCTCGTGTGTGTGCAGTCTGGTTCAAAACACTCAGGTAGGACGGCGTAACGTTACGATTATAACGTAAGGCTGTAGAAACAATGACAGACAGCCTCAGTAAAGTTAGCTTCAGTCATTGAGAGAAAATGTGCGCCTTTGGGGTTTGTAGTCTTTGTAATTACGTATTTTCACAGTCTTATACCTCAACGCTTTTACATCAAAGTGCGACTTTCTTTACTTTAAAATGTATCTTTTAAATTGGCAAACATCATATGTGTTATTGAGGGCACAGTTCAGACGGAATAAAAAAATAAGTTGTCACTCGCCATTGACTACCATTCAATATTTTTCCGAAGTAAGGTCCCATGGTGGCCGACCGGAAGGGGCGGGACTTAGGCTCTCTATTGTACACGTAATCGCCTCAGCTATTATGACCTTGGGTTTCACTAAACCGAGAAAAATAGAATTTTGTTTTATTTAAGATCACTGAGAAATGTTCTATTATTTAAAATGCAAAATTCATTTATTATTTTCAAGGTAAAAAAATATTCACTTGCCTTGATCCATGCCGAAGAAAACGTCTAAATGTCACGTTTTTAATGTAGCAGCCTAATGAGTAAAATGTCTATTTTTCCGGCGTCCCCCAGCTCCTCGTTTAAGCAAAAGGTACGCTAAAACAACGTATCACATCGACGTTACGTTAACCATAACCTTTTAAACACTCAACCTAGTTCCGTTGCTTAGAAACGGGAAGAAACTCCTGTACTTCAGTGCCACGACCATTTCAAAAGATGTAAACAACACTGGCCCAGAAGCACTTCCTGTTTAAGTTTTTTAACACTACATAAAAGCTGGGATAAAATACAACCAACAGAACATTTAAAACTGAATCAAAAAGTTAAACAAACATCTTTAAGAAGTTTTCTTTACATGTGAAATAAAGAAAACAGTTACAAACTGAAACAGGAAGTGCTTCTGGACCAGTGTTGTTTACATCTTTTGAAATGGTCCACTTTGGAAAACATGTAGATGTCACGGTTTAACCCCCTCAAACGTGAAACTTACACTTAAACTGAAAATCAATTTTCCATTAAACCGAGAAAAAATGATTTTTTTATTTTTTTTTATTTACAAAAATGGACAAAACCTGTTGGGTTAAAGATACAATTAAAAATTTACAGTTGAAAATGAAATTTAAAGTTGTGTTTATTTAAAAAAGGCAAATAAAACACAAAGCACTGCCATGGGAAATATACTCCAGGGAGTCGACTGTCCAGGGCAGTCGGGAGGTCCAGATGTCTGAAGGTTATGGTTGTGTGTAAGGCACTTCTCTTCACACATGGGTGTAAATACACCAACACCAGCACTAGAAGACTGAGGATGAGCAGAGACCCCAATAATGCAGGATCTTCTCTCGGTGACCTCATGAACAGAGCAAAGCTTCCCGTGTTCATGTAAAACATGCGTCAGGTTCCCAACAGGGTTTATATGGTTTTTATTTATAAAGTGATGCCACAGAATAACCACACTGGTTCCCCAAAGTACCTTTCAGTCAACAGTTCTTAAATAACCATGACATGACCTGTCTATTTAATATTCCATTCAGTTTTTTAATTTACTGCCCTGAAAACTCCAATAATTTTATTTCCTCATTGTGTTCTCTTAAAAATGCTGGGTTGTTTTAACCCAATTTTGGGTCAAAAATGGACAAACTCAAACATTGGGTTAAAAAATGTAATTTAAAAATGCAACCCAACGGCTGGGTTTGTCTGTATTTGACCCAAAATTGGGTTAAAACAACTCAGCATTTTTTAGAGTGTGTCTTTAAAATAACAGTTTTATATTATCTTGAAACAGTGGTGAGTATATTTAGTGTCAATTTATTACATAACACACTCTAAAAATTGCTGGGTTATTTTAACCCAACTTTGGATCAAATATGGACAAACCCAAACGTTGGGTTACAATTATTAAAAAAAGTAACCCAATGGCTGGGTTTGTCCATATTTGACCCAAAGTTGGGTTAAAATAACCCAGCAATTTTTAGAGTGTATATTTGTTCAAATTAATAAATTAATTATTGTATCATTAATAATATTTCAGCTTGCAAACTTTTTGATTTTTGTGTTTAGTGTGTAAATGTGGGATAAATAAAATTGAGATAAATATTCCTGCTCTCCCATTTACAAGAGACCATCATTATCTGTGTGCTTCATGTTCACTAGATGGCGCTAACAAGCAAAGAAAAGAAAGAAAGAAAGAAAGAAAGAAAGAAAGAAAGAAAGAAAGAAAGAAAGAAAGAAAGAAAGAAAGAAAGAAAGAAAGAAAGAAAGAAAGAAAGAAAGAAAGAAAGAAAGAAACTGAATAAATAAATGGATTAAACTTTGGAAAATAATAATGAAAAATTTTAAATAATGGAATATATTTTAATTTTTACAGTTTTTAAATGTTTTCTAAATATTTTTGAAGTACTTCCGTACATCTTTGTATAATTACTTCTGTTATCTATAAGTATTTATGGTAAACTAAATTTTATTTCTATTCAAATGTGTATTGTTATTTCATATTTGTAATGATAAAGTTGCAAATCATTAGCATATGATCAACAGTACATTTACAGTACATTTTGAATTGTAAAATCAAAAACACACTGCATTTAAAATAATAATCCCGTGCGACATGTGCTTTGGTATGTTGCTCAACACATCAACGTGAGTGTTTGACAAAAGAAGATTGAATCATGATTTGAAATGTACTTTTAATTTTACATTATTACATACACTCTAAAAAATGCTGGGTTGTTTCACCCCAAATTTGGGTCAAATGTGGACAAATGTAAATGCAATTAAAACATTTACAGTTGAAGATTTGAAAATTACATCTTTAACCCAACATTTGAGTTTGTCAAAGTTTAACCCAACCCAAATGTAGGGTTAAAAATGTAATAATACAATTTCCAGTTGAAAGTGAAAGTTGAAGTTGGCATTCATATTTGAAATTACATTTTTAACCCAACATTTGGGGTTGCCCACATTTAACCCAAATTTGGGTTAAAACAACCCAGCATTGTTTAGAATGCAGTGTGCTTTACTATAATAATCGTGAGAGTGTATCTCTTTAAGTGCACACTTTATTTCATGAATATATAATAAGCAAGTACGGATTTTATTTAATACGCCGTTCAGGTTTGAACACCAGAGACGCTCCTCTGATGAAGCCGACACAGAAATAATTGCACGAGGCTTCAGAGAGCCGTGGAGAAAAGGAGCGTCGAACCGCTCTGAAATGTTATAATGGGCAATTACAGTAGTGTTGGCACTTTGCACTTACCTGGACACGTTTCTAATGAGCACTTGGGAAGTGATTAGAGGTCAGAGGTCAGTGTTGTATAACCCAGGGGTCTGTGGAGGACAGGACGGAGACCATGAGGAGAAATTAAACTCAAACACTGCAATATAGCACTTTTTACAATATACACTCTAAAAAAAATGCTGGGTTGTTTTAACCCAACTTTGGGTCAAATATGGACTAACCCAGCCGTTGGGTTACATTTTAACATTACATTTTCAACCCAACATTTTGGGTTTGTCCATATTTGACCCAAAATTGGGTTAAAACAACCCAGCATTTTTTAGAGTGAATATAGCTACACACAGCAGCTTTACGGAGATAACAGGAAAATAATGTTGTAATAATATTGTTAAATATAAAATTAAATGTCCCCAACTAAGCAAGTCAAAAGCGAAAGGCAAAGAAAGGTGAAGAAGTTACATTTTAGTTACGTATAAGCTTGGACACACACACACACACGAGCGCTGGAAATATTTTGGGACACTTTTGTTTGTTTAAATGCTTGTCTTGAACTGATATTGCTATGTGTGTGTGTGTGTGTGTGTGTGTGTGTTTGTGTGTGAAATTGGATTAAAAATAATGCTTCTGCATTATACTGTTGAATTACATAACAGCACAATCTCATTAAGGACATTACAGTTTCAATTTCATGAAGATGTGTGTGTTGCTTGCTCATCCAAACACTCGGAGATCCAGGAATCGTATTTTCCTTAATGCGCTCTTCACATTTAGCTTCGGGGGATGTCTTGCTTCTGTAATGAAGGAAAAGCTCGTGCAGTTATGGGCAGTGAACGATGCATGTGTGTGTGTGTGTGTGTGTGTCAAGGATGTGGAAATTAGGCTGTCTTAGAGAATATAAGAGAAAGTGACAAATGTACAAAAATGATATCCTTAGAGTGATTTTCTTTAAGATAAACTGAAGACAATATTGGCATTGACATTATATTGAGAGTATATTTTTGCACGGTTCGAGGGAACTTGATATATATATATGAAGACATTTAAGAAAGCCTACTTGTCCTTAAAAATGAACTGGGATTACACATCACTAATGGCGTTTATATCATTTTATATAAACATTTATGTTTTAATTTGTTCATGAACTAATTATTTTTCTAAAGGATGGATGTTTTTTTCTTTTTATTTTGCAGCAGCAGTTTTAATATGATCTATAACTTAATATAATGAAATTATTTCAGCTCAAATCAATAGTTCATGTCCATGTAGTTATGTAAGTGGTAGATAAATATTCTTACTCACATTAAAAGCATGATTAAAAACGCATTAATAATAGTTTGCTCCTTGTCAAAGTAAAGATCTGATGTTGTGCCAATGTAAAAGATTCATTCTACATGATTTTTTTTTTGAAGAGAATTTTTTTTACTATAATTTATAATTTTAGAATAATTTTAAAATTAAAGACGATCTATTTTACTGTTTTTTTTTCCCCATGTTCATCTGTCTTTAGTGTGTAATGTTGGTATTTACGCATGAAAAAGCTCTAGTTCTTCTCTATATCAGAGCCAGTGTTTCTGAACTCCTGAAACTCCTCTTGAGTTTCTTCTGGGAACAAACATCACAATATTCCAAATTTAAATAATTAATATGCACAATAAAGGGGCGGGGCCTGTTTGAGTTAGTTAGTGTGTAAAATTGGCGGTTATGGAAAGGGGCGGGACATTTCCCAAACACAAAGCGCTCGACCAATCACGACACACTGATCCAGCCGACCAATCAGAGCACAGTGTGCTTTTCAGGAGGAGGGGCCTATAGAGACAGGAAGTAAACAGAGAGTTACTGACAGACTGAGAAAAGAGGAGCCGCAACGATGAAGAATAATCAACATTTAAGCATGAAAAACTCTAGTGGAGCCCAAAAACAAAATCAAGACTTTGTAAAAGGGCACAAAAGGTCCTCTTTAAAGCCGTTATGTGTTTCTATAGCCGTATCCATACATACGATTCCTGTAAAAAGGTCCAAACAGAAAGGATGAGTCAATAATTCAGGAGCACAACACATCTCCACACCGTCTCTGAGAGAAGCTGAACCTGCGCTGTTACACAAGTGTCTGCTGTGGTTTGAGCTGATATAAGACGCTCCATTAAAATCAGATAAACACGAGTCCCCTCTCGTCCCATGGATCCACTTATTACAGGACAAACCCCTTTGGTTTTCTTGGGAGTTCGTGGAAAGGACAGCCAACGGTCTGTCTCAAAATGACAGAGCCCATGCTGAAATATTTACACATGTCTTCATACTTTAATGTCTGTCGCTGACAGATGCTTAACAGCTTTGAAGATACGGGACTTTGAGAATACAGGAATATTCATTTGGATTCTTAAACATCCGCAGTCTAAATTCAGTCAATTAAATGAGTAAAGCAAAGATCAGATTGATTGATTGATTAACTAATTTCTATTTAATTTATTTGTGCTCAGAAAGATAAGAAATTTGAATTGAGAAGTTGAAGTACACTCTCAGAAAAAAAGGTACTAAAGCTGTCACTGGGGCTGTACCTTTTCAAAAAGTAAAATGTTACCCATTTCAGGTGCTAATATATACATTTTAGGTGCTAATAAGTACATTTTAGGTGTTAATATGTACATTTTAAATGTTAATATGTCGATTTTAGGTGCTAATATGTACATTTTAGGTGTTAATTTGTAAATTTTAGGTCTTAATATGTACATTTTTAGTGTTAATATGTACATTTCAGGAGCTAATATGTCAATGTTAGCTATTTTAGGTCCCAATATGTATATTTTAGGTACTAATATGTACATTTTAGGTGTTAATATGTACATTTTAGGTGCTATTATGTACATTTTTAGTGTTAATACTTACATTTCAGGAGCTAATGTCCGTTTTAGGTCCTAATATGTATATTTTAGGTGCTAATATGTACATTTTAGGTACTAAAATGTACATTGTAGGTGTAAATATGTACATTTTAGGTGCTAATATGTACACTAAGGTACCAATATGCAGCCTTTGGGTACAAAAGTGTACCTTTTAAAAAGGTACAGCCCCAGTGACAGCTTTTGTACCTTTTTTTTCTGAGAGTGTATTAATATTCAAAAGTCATATCAAAAATGTAAACTTTTTAATTTCCCATTTTGTAATATTTCTGTTGTATGGATTATGACATACCCTGATGTAAGATGACTGTGTCACGCTCTATGGAGGACACAGACCACTGAGTGTCCATGAAGAGAGCAGATGGCATGTGTTTGACCGCAGGCGTTCAGCTCCCCGTGGTGCCGCTCACTCGCTCTCCACCTCCACTGATTTCACTGTTTCCCTCCATCATCCTCCTATCCAAATGAGCAAATAGGGAGACATTGAATCTCTTTTTTATAAAAATCACTTTGGCGATGCAGTGTTTTTTAGTGTGGGAGAGCAGAAGAATATGCAATGGGTCTTAATTCAGAGCTTTTACTGAAATGAATTCCCTTATAATAAACACTGTTGGTTCAGTTTTTTCAGAACACAGAAATTGAACTATTAAAGGAGTAGTTCACTTTTGAAAAAAAAAAAAAAAAAAAAAAAAAAACTTTTGCTGATAATTTACTCACCCCCATGTCATCCAAGATGTCCGTGTCTTTCTTTCTTCAGTCGGAAAGAAATGAAGGTTTTTGATGAAAACATTCCAGGATTTTTCTCCATATAATGGACTTCAATGGGAACCAAATGGTTTCTGACGTCACAAACAGCCTTGTAACCAATCAGATCAACGTGTGATCGTCAACCAGTGGATCTCTGAGCTGAGTGAGTGGAGGCGGGGCTCATTTGCATATTCATAGGATTTCTTATACGAAATGAGGCAAGGGTGTCGAGTTACATTCAAGTTATGGCATTGAGAAATATTTTTCAAGAAAAAGAACTTAAATATGTAATTTTGATGATAAAATCTGAGTTTTAAGGGATAAAATGATTGACCACAGGGGGAAATGTTACTTGGAATTCAGAAATAAAATATACAGTAGGCTACAGCTGGAATACAGTTAACTGAAATAAATAAATATATAGAACATTTCTAATTTAATGTAGTTTAACTTGTACTCACTTAAGCAAAAATAAATATTAACAACTATATATTAAAAAATATTTTTTATCGTTTTTAAACTAACTAAATTAAATTCAAATAAAATGGGAAAATTTACAAATAAAAACAGACTTAACATATTAATAAAAACGATAGTATCTCCGTGATACTAAAATAACACTGATACTGTGACTGAAAATAATAACGTGCATGGATAAATCATTTATGACAAATAATATTCCATAAAAAATGGAAGGGGGAAAATGGAATTGTCGTTTTGATTTGATGGTCATTTTAAATGGAAGATTCTGTCATCTCTAATGATGTTTGACTTTATTTCTTCAGTGGAAGACAAGAGTAGATGTTAAGTGTCTGTCATTCTGCCTGAAATCTCAGAGGAAGAAAGAAAGTCACATATGATGACAGATTTGTCATTTCTGGGTGAACTGTCCCTTTAATTATAAAAAAAACATTGAATGCATCTTCCTTTTAGGTTTATTAAAGTTTAATATTTTCTTTCAAAACATTGCGGAAGAAGCTAAAAGCCCATTTCAACAGTCAAAACCATTTCTTATGATGTTTTAAAAGCATGTTTCCAAGCCCATCTTCATTTGTCAAACCACTTTTGTTGTACAAAACTATCACAACACTGTTTTCCTCAGGTTGAAGTTTTTGGTCGCGAAAAGCGCACGTAGTAGAAAGTGTTCATTAGATCAGTCTCATGTTCAACAACGAGACCGATGCCTTCACTTTTCAAGTAAACATTCGCACTCACGCCGCTGAACACCTGAGAACAAGAGGCATTCTGCTCTGTTGTGCTTTATAGAGAGACAATTCAAGATAAAACAACTAATACAATAACCTTTACCATATCTCTGCATGTTCAAAAACTGATCTGGGCTGCATGTGAAACTCACACATCTAGCGTATATTGGTGTAAGACATCAGAGAACATGCAATTATAATCAAGACTATACAAAATGAACAGATATACAAATACTAAAAGAGGTGAAAGCTATCTTTCAGACTTACTGAAACTAAACGGTCTCAGCTTTGAACTTTCGAGAGTGATTGAATAGGTCAGGCACTGGTTTTTGGTGAAGAGTCTTTTCCTGCCTCGGTTCTTCATCGCTTTATAGCTTGAGATCTTAAAAGGTGGTGTAGATGTAGACGAAGATGACTACCAGCAGGTTGAGCACGGTGCCGATGATCCCCAGGATTGCCAGGATCCTCTCCTCTCGATCGTTCTCTGGCTCCTCCGCGATGGCCCGACACCTGTGATGATGGCCATGGTGGAGCATGTTTGATATCACTGGCCTCCAGGGGGCGCTACACCTGCTACAGAGACACAGAGACGGGATTAAAGATGAAATGTGGAAGACATAATCCCCACAATCCATCAATCACTATACAGTTCACTTGAAGGAGCGAATTCGGACAGCCGTTGAACCAACGCATTCTCATCCTTTAGCGTCATATTGAACGCTATATGACAAAACGGCGCTATACTACGCACATGGCATCCGTTATCGTTAATATAACACGCGCTGTGATGGGTAGGTTTAGGTGTGGGGTAGGGTAGGGTAGTCTCATATTACGCTGAAAGATTTATGACGACTTGGGTTCGCGTGTTATATTAACGATAAAGGGTGCCATGTGCGTAGTATAGCGCCGTTTTATCGAATAGCGTTCTATGTGACACTAAAAGATGAGAACGGGCTGGTTGAACACATAGATATCCATAATTAAGGCTAGATCTCTTACGACGGAGTCTTTATCGTCATCACCGGCGGCCATATTGGCACAGGCAAGTTGATGTAAGTCGAGTGATCAGCACGAACACAAATACTCTTATCTCGTTGAAATCTTGACGGATTTGCAAACGGTTTGGTTTCTTACAAACGTTATTAACGTTATTTACACACTTATTATTCATAAGTACGCCGTGTCATAACGACATCTCCGACGTTTAGATCAAACCAAACTTCAAAGAAAAACTTCTGTGCTCCTATTGGTCAACCTCATACATGTGACGGAACCATTGTGGACGGCCGTTAAAAAATTTAAACATGCTAGTTTTTTTGTCGTGATGTCGTGAAGCATCGCACACGCGACAGGTTTCGCCAACTATGACACACTATACGAGATGATACAATCGAATCTTGCGTCCCGACGCATGTTGTCATTTACGAATCCCCACAACACCCCTACATCAAACGGATTGGGCCAAAATCGGGCTAAAATCGTGTAATCTGAACCATTAACTTGAGTTGACAGTAACAGTAGCTTGAGCTGGGATGCAGATGTACATTTATTTACATTAACAAAAATAATAACACCAATAAAAATATACATTTTTATAGCGTAAAATTTAAATATGCCATAATAAAACATATATTTAATATCAGAGTATGATAAACACAAGTAAAACCAGACATGGCACCTCATAAACAAAGTAAAAACTATGGATTCGATGGTATTTGTTATGAAAAACAGTACTAAACACTTTTAGCAAATACAAATGCACACAAATACTGTAATTTTATTCCATTACTGCTTTAAAGCATTTAATAAAATAATGTAATCTCACGTTGTGACACAATTTCCCCCGTTTTCTGCGTCAGTATTGTCGAGACTGATTCGTTTAGCTTTAAACCAGTTTAAATCACGAGACATTTGTGGTGTATCTCAGAGCACTCGAATACTTCTCGCTGGATCTCGCAACACTGTTTAATGGCGGTCATGTGAACGAGTAAATGCGTTCACTTTAACACTGTAAAAAAGTAGTAACCTGAAATTGTTACAAAGAGCTATTTATTTTTGTTGGTGTAAGCTAATAAATGTAGGTTGATTCAGTAATGTTTAACAAGTATACCAACCCGATCTCACGACCAAATCGTACGAATTCGACGAATGAATAAAAAGTGGCTAGTTCGTAACAATTCATAAGACCTCACTCGTACGAATTAGTACATCGTACATATTTTACGAATTGGCCAATTCGTATGAATTCGTACGAATGACCTACCCCTTACCCCACCCCTAAACCTACCCATCACGTGGGTTTAGACAAATCGTACGGATTCATACGAGTGAGGTCGTACGATTTCGACATTATTCGTCGAATTCGTACGAATTGGTCGTGAGATAGCGTAGAGTATACACACAGACATATTCATGCAAACATGAGTCCTCACGGTCAGTGCATGAGTTGAGAAATCTAGAAATCATAAAACGCTGTGGATTTATCCGCTAGAACTCAGAAATCCGCTAGAAATAATCGAATTTTGAAATCATATTTCACATTTATCCATACACAACGTTCTGAAAATATAAATCTGTGGTTTGAAGTTTCTGTCTTGTTTCAGGAATTCACTTCTCCCCTCTAATCCGATGTGATCCACATGTCAAAGTGAATGTTTTATCATGTACGTTCAGCGGCCAACTTCAGTTGGACCAACACTATCTCACGCCCAATTCGTACGAATTCGACGAAAGATTAATACGACCTCACTCGTACGAATTTGTACGATTTGTCTAAACCCACGTGATGGTTAGGTTTAGGGGCGGGGTCAGGGGTAGGTCATTCGTACGAATTCATACGAATTGGCCAATTCGTAAAATATGTATGATTTAGCAAAATCGTACTAATTCGTACGAGTGAGGTCGTACAAATTGTTACGAATCAGCCACTTTTTAATCATTCGTCGAATTCGTACGACTTGGTCGTGAGATCGGGTTGGTTGGACAGGAACTGAGCAGATGCTAACGCTTTGAGGGCTTCCAGAAAGTGTGCCCGGTAAAGATGGATCTCCTCAGGTGTTGAGGTTTTTGTTTTCCTCACAGAAGATGGCTGGAGGTCGACAGCTGTTGCAGGAGCACAGGACCCACGAGAGCCTGCGAGACAAGGCTGTCACCCTCTCCACTCGGCTGTGGCTTAGCCATTCAGCGGTGAAACACGATTATTTCCAACCCAATTAGGGGGAAATACAAGCAGCACCTCCTTGCTCTAGGCCCAGTCAGAGAGGCACTTGCACATGGCCTGAACACCTTGCAGACTCAACAGTCAAACGGCTTCTAGAAACGAGGGCGAGTAAAAGAAGAGGAACAGAGAAAACGGGAAGAATGCAACAAATCGTCTCATTTTTATACCGTAATCGGTCAGATTACTCCACCTTAAGAAGTTTAACAGGGTTTGAATCCCTCAGCAATAGTTGCCTTTGCAACAACGACCTAAACCAACCGCAGCGGATATCTTCTTGTTTGGTTCTAGTAGCGCTGCACGTAGGGTGCAATACCCGGTGGAGAAACACGTTCACAGATCAACAGCATGTGTGGCTCTTGTATGTCAGTTCAGTGAGCCGTGCGGAAACTGGAGGAACTCCAATGCTGCGTTGAGTCAGATTTATAAAAAAAAGCAGAGAATGAAAAAGAAAGCATGAAAAAAGGTGGGGGTGGACGATTAGGCGAATGAAAGCTGGGTCGGGTTGACTCACACAGTGCAAGCCCAACAGCCTCAAACCACTGTCAGAACAATCAGCATCTTCACATGAGCCCATGAGTCAACCATCCTGTTCATCCATTGTAATAAGGAGGATCTTAAATTAATATAACACTGGAAAGAGACAAAAGCAGCACTATCCATCCATCCATCCATCCATCCATCCATAACCCATCTATCCATCCACCCACCCATAACCCACCCATCCATCCGTCTACTATTTATCCATCCATCCGTCTATCTATCTACCTGTCTGTCCGTCCATCCATCCATCCATCCATCCATCCATCCATCCATCCATCCATCCATCCATCCATCCATCCATCCATCCATCCATCCATCCACCCATTCACCCATCCATCACCCACCCATAACCCACCCATCCACCCATCCATCCACCCATCCATCCATCCATCCATCCATCCATCCATCCATCCATCCATCCATCCATCCATCCATCCACCCACCCATCCACCCATCCATCCATCCATCCATCCATCCATCCATCCATCCATCTATCTATCTATCTATCTATCTATCTATCTATCTATCTATCTATCTATCTATCTATCTATCCAAACTAAACTGAGTGTGTGCATTATCGTCTACACTGAATCCAACAGATGTAATCTGCATTACTCCAACATCTTATTGAATATTGAAAAGGCATCATCGGTCTGAATGGCCATAGCTATATCAGACAAAACTGAGAGATTGTGAACAGCATACAAAACAACAGTGCAGTCCAGAGAAACAGGCCAGAGCTCTGAATGAATACTGAATACACACGTCCAGTATACACATTCAACTCAGTCCACAAAGCATGCATTAGTGATGACCTTTCAGACATGCCCACATTACAAGAGCCCACTCTGCAATATTCATATTATAAGGGATAGCAAAGAGCCTGTGTGTATGTTTAATGTGGCTAAATTTAGACCCAATCTAAGACATGAACATGACACATACCTGTAATGAGAACCCACTTCCCAGCATTAATGTACACACTGACATACAAATCATGTTCAACACAATGGAAACAGTGTGCTAGTCTTTTCTTACTTTGAACTTTTGAAAAGTTTTCAGTGAAGGAGCAGATGGGGGTCATGTACAAAAGCGTTTTTTCCCCACACAGAACACGTTTTTTCCAATACATTGCACTAATTTTCCATTGCTTTTGTAAACGTAAACACACACTAGATGGATGTGTTTGAGCATTGTGCTCACACCACAAATACCCCCCCCCCCCCCCCCAAAAAAAAAAAACAAACAAAAAAAACATAGTTAACAAAATTAAAGCAAGTTAACCAAAAAATAACCATGGTTTTGCTACACTAAACATAGTTTAACCCTCTGATGGTCCTCAGTCACTTCTGACCGAATAATTTTTTTGTTCTGAATTATTAAAAATCACAGCTTCATCGGAAGGTTATGATACTTGGTGACTTTTTTGGCATTTGGTATGTGAATACAAAAAAAAAAAAACCTGAGGTCATGATCCAAGCATGCTAAGTGGTCAAAAAAAAATAGTCACGATTTTGGTCTTTGGTCAAAAATGACCCCCATAGGAAATGAATGGGAAATTGACAAAAACACAAAAATTCACAATTTTTTATTTATTTATTTATTTTTTTTTTTTTACATTTTTTTTAAAATAAGAAATAGTTTTTGAGATTGTTTCAATTACATATTCAAATCCACCGAAAAAAAAAATGTGTTCATAAACAGCTGGGGAATTCACATGCCTCTCCATAGAGAGCTGTACATGCCATATAGTAGTTACACAATTATTCTACGCTTTTTCCTCTATACTGTAACCAGATGGTGCTAATTTTCATCAAAAAATATTTTTTTTCTGAAGGCCTAGACACTATATTAAACAAAAATACTGCATTAATAATTTTTTGAAAAAAATAATATATATATAGTAAAAAAAAATATATATATATATATATATATATAACAAATAGACCATAAATATAGCATAAATATTAATAAATTCAATCAAATTGTCTCAAAATACTAAATTAACAAGAATAAATATTATAGAACAAAAATAAATTGCATTGGTTTTACTGGGATGGAAGAAGTTTCATTTTTAGGCCTCCGGTCACTCCGGTCACCGGGAAAGCCCAGGACGTGACTCATAAAGGAAGACCATCAGAGGGTTTAACATGATATGTTTAAGTAAAACTGTGGTCATAGAAATGGTACTCAATCCACACACACACATACACACACAAAAACAAGTTACACTACTATAATAAAACCATGGTTCAACAAGGGCATCTTTTGCACGTGACAAGGTGTTCTAAAAAAACGGTAAAAGAAATGCATCTCTCTTGTTTTTAACCACAAAATATTGATATCAATATCAAAAATGCTTGACAACGTCAAACAACAAACTTTTGCGTCCACCACAGTCTGATCATCCATCAATATTGCTGCTCGAATGTGGCACTTAATAATGTTTAATAGAAATAATGAATGTAATAAATCATATTTTTGCGGATGCATTTGTTGTTTCTCATTTGTAGATGAGAGGATGGTGAAGTACGCAAGTCTTCTATGACAACCACTACAGCTCTTGATTCTCGTGTCTCTCGCTTCGAATGCATTTCTATTTTAAATGCTCTTACCTGTTGTTGATCATGCATTATGTAACACACTTTAAGAGAAGAGCCACTATTTCTGCCATAATTTTACGTCACCTTGGAGAGTACTGTAAGTACGGTGCAGCATTGGGGAGTTGATGTTACCCCTCAAAGGTGGCTTTCCCCTTAATAATGCATGATAAAAACAACAGGTAAGAGCATTTAAAATAGAAATGCATTCTGGCCATCTGAATCCATACTGTCCACCTAACGGTTAATATTTAAACATGTTTTCACCTTATATGAAGTTTTAAGTTACTTTTGTCTCTCCAAGCTTTCTACCGGTCGAAAAAAACATTTAACAAAACTCAGAAGTGACTCGTACATATCTTACATTTCAGAGTTGCAAATTTTAAAATGCAAATAATAGAAAATAAACAGCTCATAATCGTGAGATGTTTAAAGGGATAGTTCACTTTGAAATTAATTTTTGATATGTTTTATCTTACCTCAAGGGCATCCAAGATGCAGGTGTCTTTGTTTCCGCAGTATTTTCAATTTTGATATTTTTAGGTCAAACCGTTGTCTGTCAGTCATATAATGGAGGTCTATGGTCACCACCTCAAAGAGCATGCACAGAGAAGTCCAAATTAAACATGATTTAATGACGCGTAAATGTAAGTACACATTGATGGCCTAAGACACGAAACGAGCGGTTTGTGTGAGAAAACGGTTACAAGAGGTAAAAACGATATAAATACTGTTCGTTTTCTTACACAAAGCGTTCATTTCGTGTCTTAGGCCATCAATGTGTACTTACATTTACAAGTCATTAAATCATGTTTAATTTGGACTTCTCTGTGCATGCTCTTTGAGGTGGTGACCATAGACCTGCATTATATGACTGACAGACAAGAACGGTTTGACCTAAAAATATCAAAATTAAAAATACTGCGGAAACAAAGACAGCTACATCTTGGATGCCCTTGAGGTAAGCTAAAACATATCAAAAATTAATTTCAAAGTGAGCTATCCCTTTAATGTTTGATGAAGGTTTAGCACCTTCGTTCTCTAGATATTTGTTGAATCGTTTTGAGGATTGTTTTGTGCCCTATTTATTTTGCTGAGGTTTATTTTTAACAGAGTTTGATCTTCGCACATTGCTGTGCAGATTGTGTGGTGAGCCTGTCACAATACACCAGGCTGTCGTTCACAGATCGCATTAGAGCAAACAGCGGAGCGGACGCTCAGTAAACATGGCTATTCTTTTCACATGCAAAGAAACGGAAGCCACAGCAGGCACAATAAGACATTTTTTAATTTTATACACTCTCAGAAAAAAGGTACAAACACCGTCACTGGGGCTGTACCTTTTCAAAAGGGAAAACTTGTGTCCATTTTAGGTACTAATCTGTACGTTTTAGGTACTAATATGTACATTTTAGGTGCTAATATGTACATTTAGGTGCTAATATGTACATTTTAGTTGGTAATATGTACATTTTAGGTGCTAATATGTACATTTTAGTTGGTAATATGTACGTTTTAGGTGCTAATTTGGACATTTAGGTACTAATATGTATATTTTAATATGTACATTGAGGTGCTAATACATTTTAGGTGGTAATATGGACATTTAGGTGCTAATACGTACATTTTAGGTGGTAATATGGACATTAGGTATTAATATGTACATTTTAGGTGCTAATATGGACATTTGGGTGCTAATATGGAGATTTAGGTGCTACTATGTACATTTTAGGTGCTAATATGGACATTTTAAGTGCTAATATGTACCATTAAGGTACCAAAATGCACCCTTTAGGTACTCTTGAAAAGTTAAGTTGCAGTGATAGCTTTTAGACCTTTTTTTCTGAGAGTGTAAAGACCAGAGATATAGTGGATAATGATTATTAAAACTTAATAATCGTAATAATAAAGATCCACTCAACTCTATTTAAAGATTTGATTCAGATTTCCTCATCATTCTCCTGAAGCATGAATCAAGTGTCCTCCGGCGATAGTATGAAACACTTTTCATAAATTACTTCCTCACATAATCTGAATTATCCAAAGCCCCTTAATGACTATAGAAACGTCTACATGTATTGTGAATGGAGAGCATCACACAACTCCATGTCACTAATAATCAGGACACTCAAGCTTCCAGAGGCACTAATTGGCTCGTAAATCAATCAAAGAAATTAATTAATCGACTTGAGCTTTACTGCACGTGTGCCCTTATTCTCATTCGTGTAGTGCCGTACATAAGCCCGGGTTAGATCTTCATATATTTGATTCTTGTTGCTCAATATTTACATTACAAATGTTAGTCATTTGAGTTTATGTTTGTTTCCCTGAGTCTCAGAATGGATTTGTCTTAAGCTGAAAGACCTAAAATAGCGAAGCCTCCTCCCTAATGGACCGTCTATAGCCCAGTTCTGTCAGTGTGACCGTGCCGGGCTTCTCCGTCCGAGTCTGGGACATTACAGGTCTAGATATCCCTAAATACCTCTGTCTCAAAACCAGGTTGGGCTCACCTCAACAAGTTCACTTTCCTCTCATCGTGATTCAGAAGCACCTTCGCAGAAAAAGTCTTTGAAACTTTTGTGTGAAATCCTATCAATCATCAGTTTACCTCATTTGACTATTTATGCATTGCACAGAGCTCGTCTATGGAAGCTTATTTCTGCTATGGAATGCAAAAATTAAAAAGTTAATTGTGACTTTTTATCTTGCAATTCCGACTTTTCTCTTACAATTGGGTTTATTAAACCTAAAAATCTGCAGGATACAAACTCGAGAAACTCTTTGTGAGTTATAACCTTGGAATTGCAAGAAAAAAAAGTCATAATTGCAATATATAAATTCACTGTTGCAAGAGAAAACTGAGATACAGTCCAATCAAAGTAATTAAGAGAGTGAGAAAAAAAAGTCAGAGTTTATTTTTTTTATTAGGGCTGTCAAATGATTAATCGCATCCAAAATAAAAGTTTGTGTTTACATAATATATTTGGGTGCACTGCATAATTATTTTATATCTATATAAATACACACACATGCTTGTATATATATTTTTAAGAAATATTTTCATGTATATACTGTATAAAGATTTATATATAAATTATATCATATATAAATATTAATATTTTATATATAAATAATATTTTTTGTCTTAAATATACATGCATGTGTGTGTATATATATATATATGTGGGGGCACTGTGTATAATTATTTTGTGTATATATATATATATATATATATATATATATATACACAAAATAATTATACACAGTGCCCCCACATATATTATGTAAACACAAACTTTTATTTTGGATGTGAAAAAAAAAATAAAAAGAAAACATTTTTTCTTTAGTCAAATCAACTTAAATAATTTATTTAGTTGAGATAACTCATTATTTTGAGTTTCTGATTAAATCAATCTCCTTCATTGTATTAACTCACTTTTTCCAGTTCAATCAACTTAAAATTTTAAGGCAACCAGGTTACTTACTTTTTTAAGTTAAACCAACAATATTTTTATATAGCATCAAAATTATGAATATATTATTTGTATGCTGTTCCTCAAATCTGCTCTTGTGTGGTCTCTTCACATTTGCATATTGCATAATTACATTTCTTCCACATTTTCTCCTGCATAATGCCCTCTCTCTGATCTCTCTGCAGTGGGAAAGTGAAATGATAAAGTTATATAACAGGAAGGTTTAAAAACCTTTGGATTTGAAGTGTAAATGCATCCCAAAAAATAAAAAAACAGCGAAGGACAGACTACTCCTCATCTGTTGTGCAACCATTACACTTTCAATTGGTAACATAAATGCACCAACAAAATATGTGTAATGGAACAAAAATTGCACGCTCTAGAAAAAAATGCATGCATACACAAAATAAAAATCATGAAATCACATGCATATTCATACAGGACTATTTATCTATATTTTTGAGATATTCACATCTGAACTTTGGCATGATAACTTTTCCAGCACATATAAATATTCAAATTCAACTGACTCTAAAAAATGCTGAGTTGTTTTAACTTTTAACCCAATTTTGGGTCAAATGGACAAACCCAGCCATTGGGTTACATTTTTAAATTACATTTTTAACCCAATGTTTGAATTTGTCCATATTTGACCCAAAAATGGGTTAAAACAACCCAGTATTTTCTAGATTTTGCAGTTATGGGACAGACCAGAGCATGTATAAGTGTTTCTAGGAAAAATGTTTGCAGTGTTTCTAGGTAAACAGGTTGGGAGATGTGGAAGAGGAAGACAATGGCAGTAACGATGGGGAAAAGAAAGGAAAGAGACGGCAGCACTCGCAGAGACAGACGTGGATGCGATCTGAAATCCACCCACTGCATTGGAGTGACGAACACTGAGTTTTGGGTGATTGCGTAACAGGAAATAATGAGATTACTCTGGGTCACTGAACCGAGTCCATGCTGGAGACCTTCAGGCTTGAAGAAAGTGAGAGGATTTCACAATGAGAGTCGCGGCAGAAAACACAGTCTGATTGACACGAGGCCTTGCTGTTCAAGCCAGAGACGGGCCTTGTGTTCGACGGACGGCGATTGAAAGCATGTGTCAACGTGAGTGTTATGAACACGTTCACTAATGTGTCCATAAGTTGCAGAGCACTTTCTCACGTGCTTCACAAACACATTTCGCTCTCTCTTTTCCTGTATCACACATGATGATTCACACTGCTATGGTACAGTGACAGCATTTACTCCTTCTACAAATGATTGTCCTTTTTTTCCTGAGGGAAACTAATAGTACAGCTAGCATATAAATATTCAGATGCTAGATTGTATGATCATATTCAATCAACTATTTGCACATACATTTAAAGGGTTAGTTCACCCAAAAAAGATAATTCTGTCAGTATTTACTCTTCCATGTGGTTCCAACCCCGTAAGACCTTCGTTCATCTTCGGAACACAAATTAAGATATGTGTGATTAAATCTGAGAGCTGGATCACTCCTGCACACTAGTCCATAGACTTCTTGAGGAATTGAAACTTGCCGGCCTCGAAAAGTTATTATAAGACATCGTTAAAATAGTCCAAGGGACGACAGTGCTCAATCGTAAGTTTATCAAACGACGAGCAAACTTTTTGTGCACAAAAATCAATAAAAATAACGACTTTAGAAAACATTTAAATATGTCATTTTGGTGATCAAAGATGAGTTTTAAGGGATACAATATTGACTACAGATGGTCTTTAAGTTGGAACGGTTTGGAATGATATGATGTTTTTCATTCTTGCACAAACAGCGCAGTCTCATCCCAAGACATCATATAACTGACGTTTTGGGACGTCTTTTGACCATACGTCAATATTCGCCTTTTTAGGGCCCCCTTAAACGTCGGTTAGATGAGGTTATGGGATCCTAACCCTACCCCAGACCTAAACCTACCCCGTCACCTAACTGACGTTAAAGGTAAAGCGTCAGTTGTATGACGGCCCGGGATTGCCATCTACCGACGTTTAAGGGGGCCCTAAAAAGGCAGATATTGACGTATGGTCAAAAGACGTCCCAAGACGTCAGTTATATGACTTTTTGGGGTGAGACTGTATCCCCCTTTAAAATCCTGAAATCTCTTTTTAAACTCATTACTCACCACACATTGTACCAGTGGGAATGCAGAAACTTCCCGTCCTGTTTTTTATTCCAGTGTTGCATCCATGTCTGCAGGACTGGGAAAAACTTGTGGAGACTCCACTCGGCCCTGGTCCTGGTCCTGGTCTTTTCTCTGGCCTGATCCTTTCACTGGGTTAGTCCTGGTCCTGATCCTGGTCCTTTCTCTAGGTTAGTCCTGGTCCTGGTCTTTTCTCTGGCCTGGTCCTGGTCCTTTCTCTGGGTTAGTCCTGGTCCTGGTCCTTTCTCTGGGTTAGTCCTGGTCCTTTCTCTGGGTTTGTCCTAGTCCTGGTCCTGGTCTTTTCTCTGGCCTGATCCTGGTCCTTTCTCTGGGTTAGTCCTGGTCCTTATCGTGGTCCTTTCTCTGGGTTAGTCCTGGTCCTGGTCCTTTCTCTGGCTTAGTCATGGTCCTGATCGTGGTCCTTTCTCTGAATTAGTCCTAGTCCTGGTCTTTTCTCTGGCCTGGTCCTTTCTCTGGGTTAGTCCTGGTCCTTTCTCTGAATTAGTCCTAGTCCTGGTCTTTTCTCTGGCCTGATCCTTTCTCTGGGTTAGTCCTAGTCCTGATCCTGGTCCTTTCTCTGGGTTAGTCCTGGTCCTGGTCTTTTCTCCGGCCTGGTCCAGTTCGGTCACTCACTATACCTCCCTCTGGTCCTTAAACAGTCCCTCAGTGTTCGGACTCACGCTCGGACTGTTTCCAGAAGCTCAAAGAGCCCGTTACGACAAGCTCTTTCTCCCTCGCTTGTGCTGAGAGATGAATCTGGTTGACGGGACTGTTATTTTTGCTGCGAAGAGAGAGAGAACAAGAACCATGCCTAGGTTCATTAATCTTTCACTGCGAGTGAGTTTGACGGTCCCGCTGTCCTCGTCCGGCGACGGCGTCCGTCATGTTTGCCTTGTCTCGATCGTCCACATCCAAGAAAACACAATGCAACTTCCTATTCCAAGTTCGACTGGCAAAACCTCGCGGATAAATGAGTCTCAGAGAGTTACAGAGAATGGAAGACCTGTCAAGTCAATCAAGTAAAACGAAGAGCAGACGGAAAGGACAAGTTGAAAGGTCAGAGGGCAAAAAGCCAGAAAAGAGCAGAGGACGTCGCAAGAAGCATTTTTCTCCGGCTTTACATGTTGGGATCCCATCTGACAAAACGTCCAAGGGAATCACGGTATCCGGAAGAAGTTTAAAAATCCGTCTCCGGGTTTGTGAGTCTCGGCAGCTTTTGGTTTCACAATCTTTTCCGTCCCGTTTCTAATTGCGTTCAGGTATTTTTCATATTTTTGTCTGGCATCTTCCCTCCCTCCCGAGCTCTCAGTGTTTCTCAGAGCCGCTCACTCCATCTCTCTCTCTCTCTCTCTCTCTCTCAGTTACTTTCCCTCCTCTGTGTCGCTCTCTCTGTATCCTCCTGTCCCTCCCTCTCTCCTCCTCCGCCTCATCCCTCGATCGGTCCACATGGAAGCTCCCAGAGCGAAGGACAGTAACAGACTGAGTTCATTCATTCATCAGTGGCTTCAAAATCACTCATGCACACAGAACAGAGAAATATAAGACACTTGAATGTGATTTCAGAGCGAAATACCCATATATGTGCATTAGGATATATCATATATGACACTTAAATGTCCGTAAAATGGGTTACACATAAGTAAACATATATAGGGATAAATATGCGAATACATTTCTACATATTTGATATTTCTATGTACATATATTACATTTTCGCATGGGTACAACCAAAAATCCTCCACTGTATAATTTCACATGTAATGCCTATGAACTCATATCTGTTCTGCATGAATACACATTAAGTTTGTGGTGACAACATTGAGATCCTTCAGGTGTTCTTTTGTCCTTTGCCTTAAAAACTTTAATATATAAGGTCAATATTAATTACACATTGTCATCAAACAAGAGAAAAGGGGAGTTTTGTCCGTTCCGGAGTGTGTTCGGGGTGTGCGATGATAGAGACGTGTCGTGATGGCCTGACTCAGCCTTACACACATTCACACACATGCACATCATCTCTGTTTTTCTTGCTTTTGACTTAACCCATAATCCAACAGTAGCCAGTTGCTTAGCAACTGCCTCCAGGGAGACTTTTCCGCATCAAAAGCAGCCTGTCCAAGACATGTGAGTCAGAAACCTAAGTATGTAGCGAGGGAGAATGTGGGAGGGATGAAGCTGACACAGAGAAGACAGAGTCATAACATATGTCTGAATGAGAGAACGGCAGCGACTCATGAGGAGGCGGAGTCATTCACAATTCCATCAACAAAAAATGTATTCACCGTCTTTTATTTTTAGAAAAGAGGCTGATGAAATATTCACAGGCTGCAAGGCAAGGCATTGAAACGGCAAACCCCAATGCGAGCATCTTTTGCCCAGAGCGTACAGTACAGGCGGATAACCTTATACAGTATGACACCTGTAAAGTTTGCCGTTCGGCTTTCAGGGTAAAGTATTCACACTAGCTTTATAGTACTATAGTAATTTGAATATCGTGCAAAAGTTATAATTTTGATGATTATGGTTTAGAGCTTATAAAAACCCCAAATTCAAAATCTCAGAAAATTTGAATATTACATGAAATCAATGTAAAATCTGAAAAACATAATCATGCATATGTATATAGTTATATAAACTAAATATATTAGTTTCACCTTTGAATGTTTGCACAATATTCTAATTTTTCAAGTTTCACCTGTAAATGCTGTCTTTTTAAATATCACGTAAAAAGTAATATTTTCCTTTCACCTTGAGTGTACACATCTTAATCAAGTTCAAAATAGTTTGCAATATTTGTCAAGATAATTAAAAATAAATAAATAAATAAATAAATAAATTGTGTGTGTGTGTGTGTGTGTGTGTATATATATATATATATATATTAGGGCTGTCAAACTATTAATCACATCCAAAATAAAAGTTTGTTTTTACATAATATATGTGGGTGCACTGTGTATAATTATTTTGTATATATATATATATATATATATATGAAGAGTTCAGATGCAAAAGCCTCTAAGTGCCATTTGAAATTTTCTTCTAAAATGATAATTTTTATCAAGCTTGTATATTTAAGTTCAGTAATTTCACTTAAATGGCAATGAAGATTACCTATTAATTGTCATTTAAGTGAAATTAATGAACTTAAATATACAAGCTTGATAAAAATGGTCATTTTAGAAGAAAATTTCAAATGGCTTTTAGAGGCTTTTGCATCTGAACTCTTCATATATATATATATATATATATACACACACACACATGCATGTATATTTAAGAAAATATATTATTTATATATAAAATATTTATATTTATAAATAATATAAATTATATATAAATCTATATAGAGAATATACATGAAAATATTTCTTAAATATATACAAGCATGTGTGTGTATTTAATTATATATATATAATAATTATACACAGTGCACCCACATATATTATGTAAACACAAACTTTTATTTTTGATGTGATTTATCGTGATTAATCATTTGACAGCCCTAATATATATATATATATATATATATATATATATATATATATATATAATGTTTTTTATACTTTTTATAATGTACAACCTGAAACCAAATGATCTGATGTTTTAAGAGATTTATTGCCCTTGACTTAGTCATGAAGATCCTTTTTATGATTGTTTTTTTCCTGCTTGTTTTTGCAGTTTTTCAAATGTGAATAAGCAGTGAAACAATCGTTCTAATAAATAAATAAATAAATACGGTTATGCCAAACTAATGAGGATGATTCAGTTTAATGTAAATTTATTTGAAAAACATGACTCATATCTATAAAAGATGACTTTTTTCATCGACCCATATGATTTTTGCTTTGTGATGTGATAGATTTATGAACTGTATTAAGCTAAGACATGCATACACATGAGCTCTGTACAAGTTCATAAAAAGTGAAATACTTTAACGTACCTTATACAATACATTTTTAATCTGAGTCTGAAAATAAAAACGGAAGACCGATGTGACAGAATCAGACGAATAATGTTTGCATGTACAATTCATAAAGTTAAAGTCAGTCATTATTCATCAAGCCTGAATCATTTAGTTGTTACGGGAGCCCATTCCCGTCGCATCAGAAAAATCATAATTATGAGGTAAAACTTTTAGAATTATGACATGTTAACATTTAAATTAAAAAAATATTAAATTAATAATATTAAATTAGAATTTAAAAATATTAAAAAATAAAAAAATATAAAATATTAAATTGAATATTAATATTTAACATTAAAAAATATTGTGACATAATAATAATGGCATAAAAAATAGATTATCATAAGATAGTCATAATACTGATATAAAAAGTCAAAATTGAAAAAAATGAGATAAAAAGTTATGACTTAAATTATGACTTAAAATGTTATTATTTTGACTTTTTGACAAGCTATGACATAGTAAAAAGTAAAAACTATGACAGACCAAGTTGTTATGAAATAGACAATTTCTATAAAAGTGAAATTTGTGCCATAAAAAGGGAATTATGATCTCTTAATTTCATTTTAGCATGTCTTTTAGCATTGCAATTTTGACGTTTTGTGTTATAATAATGATTTTTATTATGATTTAGTACCAAATCATGAATTTTCTTCTCGTATGTTGGAAATGCTAACGCTAACCTCCATGGTGTTTCACATTAACTGTGCTGATTGTATGTGAGCTATAATGAATGATGTGAAAAATGTGAATGGAGAGCAAGCGTCACAAAGTGAGGAAACATGTCAGAGTGTGTCGAGCCTGAGGACTGAGTTTCCCCTCGTAGTGTGTGTGTGTGTGTGTGTGTGTGTGTGTCCATCTCCCTCTGAGAGATTCACAAAGCATGTATGCCACAGAAAATGGCTGTGAGTTTACGCTAGCCAAGCAAACTGTGCTTTCTCCACCTCAGGCTCTCCAAACAAACTAAAACATCCTGAAATTGAGCTAACCGCTATTACGCCTCGCAGCGCTACTGTTCAGAGACAGTGTTTCAGGGTTGGGGCAATTACATTTTGACTGACATGATGAGATGAGACATGGGAAAGTGAAGTGAAGGAAGCCATAAGGAGATGATGACAGCACTGTGTGTGTGTGTGTGTGTGATCTCAGAAGTGTGTTTATTACAGTAATAATGATCGGCGTCAATTGATTTGCTTGGACACGAGAATAATTGTGACAACTAACCACCGATCACAGCATGGATTGTATTAGCTTGTTCAATTGACTGTAATATATATATCAGTGTAATCAAGGCTGGAGCAGACGAGATTGAGATAGAAACGGGTGCAAATGCAGAGGGGTTTGTTTATTAAACCGAAAAACAAGACCAGAACCAGATCAGCCGTCCACACACACACACACACACACACACACACACACACACACACACACACACACACACACACACACACACACACTCATTGACTGTAAAGGTCACGGGAAACACAAGAGTGCTGTGCTATTTATTCACAGAGAACACACCTGGGAACAATCAGGGCTAATCAACAGGGAAAACTACAATGGACTACAAAGATGGCACACGGACTAGAAACAGGAAGTATAACAAAAGTGTGTGTGTGAGTGTTTTTGAGTGGATGTATGTGTACATGTGTGTGTAACAGTGTGTGTGAGAGACAGAGAGAGAGTTTGTGTGTGTGAAATTAACCCTATTAATATGATAACTTAATTATGTTTCAAAAACAAAAGGCTGATTAATCTGCATTCTACTAAGTTATTTACATTTTTTTTGCAGTTGATGTTTAAAAACCCTGAAATATTAGATGTTTTTTATGATCTTTTTTTTGTCCGTGTGTGGAGACAACCATGACACACCGACGGTGTTTTTGCGCCGTCTGCTGGTTTTATTATGAACCACATGTTGTGTGTGTAGACTTGGAAAGTGTGACATTTCGAAAAGCTGAGCTAAAATGTATAGTATTCGCAGATTGTAAAACTTTAATAGTAGCCTACTTTTGCAATTAAATAGATGTTTGATCAGAGGGACACCCATCTTTTTAAAAAAGTGTGGCGATATAGTTTTATTTGCATATTTTCCATTTTAATTTTAGGTAGTTTTAGTAATTTATATGCATTTAAAATACATATAAGTCTTTTGGGGGTTTTACTTTTATTTTATTTATTTTTTTTTAGATTATTTTAATATACTTCCCGCAGAAATACAGAGTTAGGCTAGTCATTCTGATTTGAATGTGCTTCACGGTTTGCTCCGTGTATTGATTCTGTTCCTCTAAAATGTGTGAGTTTTGAACACGTGACTTCACTTATAGACCATGCCAGAGACGGCTCTGGACCATGCACCGTTGTTAGAAAAAATAATAATAATAATAATAATAATGTTATCGTGAGTGAGTGTGTTGCTCGGACAAAACCATAAAAAAATACAAGGCACATAAAAAAAACTAACCATGAACTCTTGGATGAGGCAAACTGGTGATTTCTTAGTTCACTCTAAAACACTTAATGTGTGGAAAAAAAAAAAAAAAAAAAAAAAACATCTCTGTTCCCCGAGGAAAGACACGTGTTGGGAACTCTACTCGCCTCTTCCATGCATTCAGGAGAAACGGCGCCCTCTAGCGGTGAGTCGAGAGAACTGCAGTGCACATTGCTTTAAAGGAGTAGTTCATTTTTAAAATGAAAATTAGCCCTTGATTGACTCACCCTCAAGCCATCAGGTGTACATGACATTCTTTCAGACAAATACAATCGGAGTTATATTAATAAGTAACCCTGATGCTTTCATGCTTGGTAATGGTATAGTGAATTGCAAACAATTGATTTTGAGTAAAAAACACTGGCGTGAGAGTGAGTGAAACATGGGCTCATTTTAATTTTAAAGTGAACAACTCCTTAATCAATCAGAGAGGGCTGAGGGATGAGAGAAATATTTTTTTCATGCAATCAAACATATTGTTTGAGATCAAAACTGGTTAAATTGTTATAAAAATAGATTGCAAATGAATTTAAAGTGTTTCTGTTGTGCTGATCCACATTAATGAGAAATTGAACAGTTGTTCCTATAATACTTTAAGTGAGTGTATAACTGTTTTTTGGATATTTAAATCCCCAAATTGTGCCTTTAAGCCATTAAGCAAACTTCTAAAGAGTGACAAAAGTCTGAAGTTTCTGTTCAAATGACATCCTCAGCGTTTTACTGTGCTTTGGGGCAGGGAATGTGCGTTTCTCTCTCTTCACTGCATTTCAACGCTCATCGTGGCTTTATGATGCACGTGATGCATCTGCTCTCATCAGCCTCAAGCAGATCCTCAGCTTTTCTTATCACTTAATAAAGCAAATGCTCAAAAATAGCCTCAGCCAGAAGGTTAATCATATCTAACAGTTTGAAGTGATTTCTGGCTTGGAGAATTACGACGTCTGTGAATGACAAAGAGACTGATAATAAGAAGAAGCCTTATTTAATCAAATTAAAGCATCAATGTTTTCATAATGGCATTCTCAATATTGTTGTATTTCTATTTTTCTGTGCCACATGTTTTTAAAAAGCACTTTATTACAGTGCATAAACTCAATACGGCCTGACAGAGAGTTCTGAACATCTCTTTAAAAGAGCTGGTAATGTTTTAAAAATGGGAAAGATTTTGTAAAATGGCACTAAGAGGAAGCGAGAACATTCATAAACTGAATTATTCAGTAGAAATATCATCTTGGATGAGGTGAAACTGCGGTTTGAACAGTCATTCTTAAACATTATTATTATTATCATCATCATCATTGCTATAATACTTATACTTAATTTATTAACTGTTCGCTTACTAACACCAATTACTCAGGGGGTTCACTTAGGCGTAAACATAATAATAATAATAATAATATATATATATATATATATATATATATATAGGGCTGTCAAAACGATTAATCACGATTAATCGCATCCAAAATAAAAGTTTGTGTTTACATATATGTGGGGGCACTGTGTATAATTATTTTAGATATATAAATACACACACATTGTATATATTTAAGAAATATTTTCATCTATATTCTGTATATGGATTTATATATAATTTATATTATATATAAATATAAATATTTTATATATAAATAATATATTAATAATATATTTAGATATACATGCATGTGTGTGTTTTTATATATATACAAAATAATTATGCACAGTGCACCCACATATATTATGTAAACAGAAACTTTTATTTTGGATGCGATTAATCGCGATTAATCGTTTTGACAGCCCTAATATATATATATATATATATATATATATATATATATATATATATATATATATAAACATTTAACAAATAGTTTTGATCTAGTGTCTCTGGAAAAAAAGAGATCTGATATTGTATCATGTTGAATATCTAGTAAGTTTTTTGTCTCTTTTTGTTAATGTGGGGTTTGTGGACACGTTCATGTTTTTAGATTTGTGTACACTGAAAAAAAAATATTTTCATGATTTGTTATCACAACATTTTTTCTTTAGTCAAATCAACTTAAATAATTTATGTAGTTCAGTTAACATAATATTTTGAGTTTCTGGTGATTAAATCAATCTCCTTCATTGTATTAACTAAATTTTCCAATTTCAATGAACTTAAAATTTTAAGGCAACCAGGTTACTTAATTTTTTAAGTTAAACCAACAATATTTTTTTACAGTGTAGTAAAGGTTATATATTTGAGATTATATAGATTCTAGTTTTTATTTTGAAGTAAAATGATACAATTAGAACCATTTGGGGTAAGATGAGCCACTCAGAATTGGCACAGAAGGCACCAAGTGGCATATTTGTTGTTATATACGCTAATATATTGTAATTAATGAGGTTATTATTCAGTATTTCCACGAATTAGATGTGCATTTCAGACATCTGGCCTCTTTGAATAGTTTTACAATTTGTTCTTTACATTAGAATAGTTTTACATTTTGTTCTTTAATAACCTCTAAATTAGCTGATGCGTCATCATTCCGCATGCTAAACTAATTACAATTTCAAAGTAGATGCACATTATCCTAAAGTGGACATCCATGTCATCCTATATGTAAATATTAATGCGTAAGCATAGTCATATGTCGTAATTCTGTTGATTTTCTAAATGGACGAGTTTTATTGTTTTAGTGTTTGGGATCAATATTTAATCGATAAGGCTATTGATTTCAGGGTTGGTGTTTTATAACATAACTGTTTGGTTTCAAAAGTTATCGATTAGATATGAGCCTCACCGCAAAATATTTATGTAGCTAATTAGACTTTTGTCTCCAAAACTTATAGTTACTCAGATTTAGCTCGTAACTATAATTCAGAATGAAAAAGGAATATTGTTTACAGCCCAATAGATAGGCAGTTCGAGTGTCAGTGTGTTTGACTGTCAAAGATTTTAAAAAGTTGCATAAATAATTCTTTAAGGGTGGCGTGCACGTGCATGCCTGCAGCTAAATTCGTCAGCAGAAGCGCGCCGAGCTGAGCACGGTTACGCGCGCACAACAGCGACGCTCGCGAGGATGAGAGAGTTCAGTTCATCTCAACGCAACAACATCACATCTGCTGAGAAGAAGGGAATGGAGATTTCTCTAATGGCAGCACAGGTAGGATTTACTACTTCGTTTTGTCCAGAAAATGTTGTTTGATGTATAATTAAGGGGAATTAGTGGACTCACAGAAGGATGTGGAATAGCGTGGTGCGACACTGCTTGATCGTCTCTCTCATCAATCTGGTTTTCAGTGTAGATGGGAACTTTTGGTTGCTGCTGCTCCGAGTGTTTTAACTATGTTCTTCAAAAGAAAGTTAAAAGGAAACATTTATAGACAAACCTCTGGTTTTTAAGGAAATGCTTGAGCTAGTTAGACTAAAACACAAGTCTGAGCAGAACGCAACTTGCACTGATATATCTTAATATATGTCACTTACATTGTTTTGTCTCAAGATGCACACCAGTAATGTTTTATACTAATGCACGATTATTAAACCCACTCATATGTCTATTTGACTAATCCTGGTTTAATCCAAGCCCTCTCTGTGTAACCATTTTAAACACATAAAATAATAATAATCAAGATGATAAATTACATTAGAGATTACATTAGATACAGTAGAGACCTGTATCTAATAGAATAAGATTATTATTATGCCTTCCATTCATTCATTTAAATAGTTTCAGTTAATTAATTTTACATTGAAAAGTAATTCTGACCTATTCATAATAATCAGTGCGTGATATTAAATTTTTTCCCTCACCAGCATGGCTTGTGGTTTTCCAAAGTTATAAGCCTTTTCACTGGCCACAATTTGGACATTTCCTGCGGCCAAATTATGATAATATTAAAATATCAAATATTAAAATAATATAATGTAAAATAATAATATAAAGTAATATTAAAATATAAGATAATATTAAAAATATTACAGTTTTCCCCCTTGGTATAGGGCTGGGCAATGATTAATCGTGATTAATCGCATCCAAAATAAAAGTTTGTGTTTACGTAATATATGAGGGTGTAGTGTGTATAATTATTTTGTATATATAAATACACACACATGCATGTATATATTTAAGAAAAATATATTAAGATATAATATATATTATATATATATTATATATATACAGCAAAATTCCCAGTGTTAAATTAACACTCCTGGTGTACATATAGGTCCATTTAACACCAGGAGTGTTAATTTAACACTGGGAATTTTGCTATATTTATATTTATACATAATATTAATTCTGTATAAATATATAGAAAGTATATACATGCAAATATTTCTTAAATATATACATGCATATATACAAAATAATTATACACACTACACACACATATATTACGTAAACACAAACTATTATTTTGGATGCGATTAATCGTTGCCCATCCCTAATGTGAATACTTGCCTAAACCAGCATTTTGACATTATTTGGTGTGTATTTGACTTCAGGGCTTTACATGAAATCACACTTAAATCGAGTTGACTTATCGCGATAATGAAATCGCAAATTCTGTGATTATTATCTTTTATGCGCAGCTTGTCAGTGAAGCACGGCTCTGTGAGTCTGAGTCGCTCATGACGTGCATTTGAAAAAGCAACACGCGTCAAACATCTTTCCAAACATGAGAAGCATTTATGAGTATTTTATCCAACAAAAGACAACATTAATAACATGCTTTCACTCCAAACTCACTTCATAACAACAGTTGATTTGTCTGCGGGAGTAAGTAGTAGTTGTCTGCGGGACGTGTATTGGAAGCGTTTCAGATACTTCATTATCAATATGTATTGTAAAAGTGACATTTTTAACACTACATTGCACTTAGTTTATTATTTCAGATGCCTATTTAAAAGACTGCAGTGAAAAAGTTGTAAAGTACAACCCGCTAAATTTGCTATAGTGACCGTGTAACACACCACCGCTGAAATACACACGCATTTGGCGAAGTGATGTGTGTTAATGTCAAACTCTGCTAATAATAAAGAACACCTGAAAAGTGAGTGTCATGTAGGAAGGAGTGGAGCATCTGGTGATGAAGCCGATTAATCATCCTGCTTCTCTTTCGGCACTTTATTATCAAGTGTTCAGATGTTAATTAGAATTGGCCAACGGTCACATCTGTTCCCAAACTCATACAGAACTGATCAAAGATGGATATACGTGACCATGTGTCCTCATATAAGCGGTTTGCTGATAACGGGGAACGGTTATGAACAAACGTTCTTCCAGTAACGTTATTCAAAGTTATCTGGTTTTTAATAATGTTATCAAAACATTAGCACAAAAAAAATTATCATAACTATTTCAGAGAACGTTCAAAAGTAATGTTCCCAATACTTTTGATAAATGGAAGCTTCCCTTAAAGGAGTAGTTCAATTTGAGATTAATTTTTGGTATGTTTTAGCTTTTTAGGTCAAACCGTTCTTGTCTGTCAGTCATATAATGGAGGTCTATGGTCACCACCTCAAAGAGCATGCACAGAGAAGTCCAGCTTAAACATGATTTAATGACTCGTAAATGTAAGTACACATTGATGGCCTAAGACACAAAACGAGCGGTTTGTGTGAGAAAACGAACGATATTTATGTCGTTTTTACCTCTTGTAATCACAGCCACGTCCACGTGATCTGAGAGCGCGGGCGCTTCGGTAAATACTGGTATAAATACTGTACGTTTTCTCACACAAACCGCTCGTTTCTTGTCTTAGGCCATCAATGTGTACTTACATTTACGAGTCATTAAATCATGTTTAATCTGGACTTCTCTGTGCATGCTCTTTGAGGTGGTGACCATAGACCTCCATTATATGACTGGCAGACAACGGTTTGACCTAAAAATATCAAAATTGAAAATACTGTGGAAACAAAGACACCTATATTTTGGATGCCCTTGAGCTAAGCTAAAACATACCAAAAAATTATTTAAAAGTGAACTATCCCTTTTAATGTCAGAAATAATATTTCTTTGAACATATATTTTTTTGTTAGCCGGTAGGTATGAATTATTGGTGACACTATAAAAATAACATGATCCGATTTTATTTCACGACTGTCAGAAGCGCTCGATTCTGATTGGTCAGATATTTTTGTGTAATGACGTTGACCTGTGAAACTGACTTTTGTGGGCTGCTTTTCTAAACTCTAAACATAATAAATTATTTCAACTCGTATCAATATTTCATGACCATTTAGGTTACTTGTCTATTTTTTTAGAGGCTGTTCACAGCTTCGAGTCAACTATCTCAGTATGCGGGATAATGTGAGGTCAGGCGATTCTTGTGTATTTGTGAATCCAAAGTGAAGTAATGGGATCTCGACTTAAGCAATGACACTAAGAACACACACTAGCATCACACAGAGATGGAGTGTGTGTAGGAAGGGTTTAGTCTGATTCATTCTGCACAGGTGAGGCAGCAAACTTCAAACAAATACGATAATGCTAATACATGAGTAGTATAATATGAACTGAGGTTTCATTACCATATTATGCTTTTTATAGTGTGCTTAGACAGTATGTGTGTGTCATAGCTCAATTACAAAACACAATTATTCCTGTTTTGGTGCAAACACTTGACTAAAATGATCAGCGTGGACAATGACAAATATATAGATACAGGGCTCATAGATTTAAGGGGGACATATCATGTAAAAATTGTCTTTTTCCGTGTTTAAGTGCTATAATCGGGTCCCGGTTGCATCCATCAACCCAGAAAACGTGATAAGTGAAACCCAGTAATTTTGTTTTGGTGAGCCTTGTCAAAAAACCAATCGATCAGATTTCGCTCCCCTTAGTCCTTATTATAATATCACCACCTCTTAAAGGAGTAATTCACTTTTAAGAAAACTTTTTGCTGCTAATTTACTCACACCAATGTCATCCAAGATGTCCATGTCTTTCATTATTCAGTCGAAAAGAAATGAAGGTTTTTGAGGAAAACATTCCAGGATTTATAATGGACTTCAATGGGGTCCAAACGGTTCAAGGTCTAAATGAGAGTTTCAGTGCAAACTGTTCAAAGGGCTTTAAACGATTCCAGACGATGAATAAGGGTCTTATCAAGCGAAACGATCGCTCATTTAATAAATAAATAACGAAGTTTAAGTTTTATAAGCTCAAATGCTCGCTTTGCTCTGTTCTGTGATGCGCGTTCGTGACTCTCCTGTTCGAACTCGTTCATCAGAATGAACGAATCTTTTTTCGAGTCATTTGGGTCATTCAACGAACGAACGAAACGAACGAATTGATTCGGAAAAAGAGTTGTTCATTTTAATTTTTCTTCTTTTAAGAGTTGATTTAAATATGAATGCAGTTTTGTGGACGTTTTGTGCTGGTCACGTGACTAAAAAACTTTGAATTGTCTGCTGATGAGTCCATAAAAGTAAGTAGATAAATCACAGAAGCTGTGAAACGTGTGTAAGAAGAGTTTGAAACGAGAAAGAGTGAGAATTTCCTACTCGGTGTCACAGGCAAAAAAGAGGAAAATGTGAAAACAAAGCTTTTGATTTTATGATGCCATCACTCATTTTCATGTCCTCCCAAATCTGTATGACTGAGGAACATAAATGATGACAGAATTTGCATTTTTGGGTGAATTATCTCTAGTTTAACACCAGTCGAATGTCTGGGCAGTGCAAGATCAACATGATTTACTTAAGGCTAATATTTTCTGTAATGTGAATGTCCGAGCCGCTGAAGACGGATTGATTTTTCATGTTTTGCTTATTCCCTCTTGCAGTCTGAGTGCATTGTGGTCTTAATGGAAATACTGTTGGGCCATTGAAAGATGGACGACGTAATGAGCTTCTCGGGAGATCTGACTTTTGAGTTTTACAAACAAATAAACAGACATAATAAATAAACTTCTGCGTGAACAGGGGTCGTTTTGACGTGTGCAAAAACACAAAGGATCAACTTTTCCATTTTTAGTATAAATCGTTGTGTAATAGGTAAATATGGAAAAATTAACCTTAAATAACTCAAATGGGAATTAAAAATGTTGCCTTTGTAAAAACATTTGTAAAAACTACATAAAATAAGTGAAATAATCAAAGCTAAATAGGAAAAAAAAAAACAATTAAACAAATGATTAATCGCGATTAATCGCATCCAAATTAAAAATTTGTGTTTACATAATATTTGTGGGTGCACTGTGTATAATTATTTTATATATAGGATATATATATATATATATATATATATACACACACATGCTTGTATATATTTAAGAAATATTTTCATGTATATACTGTATATAGATTTATATATATGTATGTGTATATGCACAATATATATATGGGTGCACTATGTATAATTATTTTATATATATAAACACACATTCTTGAATATATTTATATCATTTATATTATATATAAATATAAATATTGTATATATAAATAATATTTTTTTCTTAATTATTATATATATATATAAATACACACATACTTGTATATATTTATATAATTTATATTATATATGAATATAAATATTATATATATATATATATATATATAAATACACACACATGCTTTATACTTAAGAATTATCTTCATGTATATACTGTATATAGATTTATATATAATTTATATTATATATGAATATAAATATTGTATACATAAATAATATTTTTTTCTTAAATATAGAAGCATGTGTGTGTATTTATATATATATATTAATTATACACAGTGCACCCACATTTATTATGTTAACACAAACTTTTATTTTGGATGCGATTAATCGCGATTAATCGTTTGTCAAACCAAAGCAAAAACTGATAAAATGACTAAAAACTTAAACTAAAATTTCACATAGAATTTTTTAAAGAGTTTTAAGAGATGAGGGAGGTCAGTGCCGATCCTGGCCAGATGTTCTCCATCATTATCCACGATCCTCCTGGATTTGGCCGTTCTTCATGGTTTGCATGCTATGACCCAATCTGATAAATCATTTCAAAGGCTTAATGGTTTCATTTAGATTGAAACACACACATTTGTATGCATTGCTGATCACATCCAAGCAATTGAATGTTCTCAGACACTCGGAGGACTGATGGAGAGATGAACAGCTGCAGAAATATGTGGAATATTTCGAATAGTTTCTGAATAATCTGTGATTTGCTGAGCGAGTAGAAGCAGATCATTTCAGACCGACTCTAATCCTCCACAGCAAGATTACTCTCTCTCTTACACACACACACACACACACACACGTGAATCTGGGAGTAGTGTGAGTGATGCGACTGCTATAAAGACATTTATCCATCAGTCAACTCGGGGGCAGAAAGCTAGAGGTACTCATTCAGTTTTCTCTTTATGTGTTTATTTTCTTCTTCCGCTTCAATGCACATCTAATTGTCTTTTTTTCCTCGTGGCTCTCTTTCCATTCATCTAACATCTTATATACTGCCTAAATTGCTCTGATAGGAACAGGTTCATGATACATCTGCACATTCATGTCGATCTCATGACCGTCCTTTGTTTGTCCATCGGTGTGTTTATGTGTGATTGACAGCTGAAGGGGAAATGTCGTTTATGATCAGATTGTTGTGATTTACAGTACGCTGTTTTTGTTGCTAAGAGATGGTATTAATAAACAGATTCAGATTTAAGTAGCATGTTCCCAAATTAACTTCTTCTTATTTTTTTTTTACTTTCGTAACTTTTGAGATTCCCAGCTAACAGCTAAAGTTATGTACAAATGTTAATCCAGTAACATTTATAGAACGTTTGTATTTTAAATGTAAAATTTTTAAATTTAAATTGTAATGTATTCAAAATGTTAGCGCAAAAACGTTATCTATACATCGTTTGTGGAATGTTTTTTTTTTTTGCATTTTTAAAATGTTAAGATATGTTTTAGAATGGTTAGAGAACATTCAAAAACATTCCTGTAATGTTTGTAGAATGATAAATTTGACACTTTCAACATTTTTTTTTTACTATTTGGAGAATGTTCAGAAATAAAGTTTTACTACACTTTAAAAAAATTGTTGGTTTAACTTAAAAAAGTAAGTAACCTGGTTGCCTTAAATTGAAAATTCATTGAACTGGAAAAATTGAGTTAATACAATGAAGGATATTGATTTCATCATCAGAAACTCAAAATAATAAGTTATCTGAACTACATAAATTATTTAAGTAGATTTGACAAAAGAAAAAATGTGATTACAAATCATGAAAATATATTTTTAGTGTGGGGAATGCAAGAACAATTTTTTTATGTAGGTTATATATTTAATGATCTTATTTTTAAAATATATATTATTTATATTAGAGCTCATACTTGAAAGTAATATAACTGTAATGTTTGTAGAATGATAAAATCGAATGTTTTCTTAACATTTTTTAAATGTTTAAAAACTGCACTTTAAAAAAATAATGTTGGTTTAACTTAAACTAACTTAACCTGGTTGACTTAAAATTTTAAGTTGATTGAACTGGAAAAATTGAGTTAATACAATAAAGGAGATTGATTTAAGCATCAGAAACTCAAAATATTATGTTATCTGAACTACATAAATTATTTAAGTTGATTTGACAAAAGAAAAAATGTGATTACAAATCATGAAACTATTTTTTTACAGTGTCAGAGAATGTTTAGAAATAATGTTTCTATAGCTAAATGGGAACACTAGAACAATTTTGTTATCTAAAAAATATTGTTGGTTTAACTTAAAAAAAAGTAACCTGGTTGCCTTAAAATTTTAAGTTCATTGAACTGGAAAAATTGAGTTAATGCAATGAAGGAGATTGATTTAATCATCAGAAACTCAAAATATTATGTTGTATGAACTACATAAATTATTTAAGTTGATTTGACAAAAGAAAAAATGTGATTACAAATCATTAAAATATTTTTAGTGATTTTTTTTAATCTTAAATCTATATTATTTATATTAGAGGTCACACTTGTAAGTGTGGTCAGCATTGGTCAAGACGGCACACACCGGTGAACACGAGCTCTTGCGTGGGTCGCATGTGCCTGTTGACCTTTTAATATCCTAATGTGCGACATGTGGCAGCGGGACGCCTGATTATGCACATGACTTCGGGAGCAAAATGTTCACAGTTGGTTCACCTCATTTTATTATAATGTCCTTTTATCTAGCGCTTCGCCCAAATGTTGGCTATTTCACTTGATATGTTTTGCTTCATGCATCTTCAGTTTGGTTTGCAGTGGGCTGGAAATAATGAAGGCCCGTTTCACAGTAAAGCTTCTCAGCTTGAGTCCTGCGACGAGGACAAAACAAGGAACTTGTTTGTAAGGCAACCAGTCTCATTTAAAAAGGCCTGATTATTTATGAAAGACGCATATAACGAGACTCGTGATGATTTTAAAGCAAGCTTGTGCAAAAATCGGTCATAAATAATTCTCATCAGTTATGATTGTGGTGAGTTTGAGCATTAGCGTGTACCTCTGACAATGAGAATATATGAGTCTTTGGTTTCAGAACTTTGTAACCTTGGTTGAAATTTAGTAAAAAACAAATTAATATATATTTCCTTTTTAATCAGATTTAATTTGCACCCTGCATTAGAGTTTGATTTGGTTTATATCTTTACTGTAAACTCCAGCAGTTTACGATAACAGGGACTGAATGCTTTAAATCCTATATTTCTTTTATGGCTTTGCAGTGTGAGCTGTGGGTTAATGACGTGTGTATTCCCGCTGGTGAACTCAGATGGCAGCCAATATATCTGTGACACATGACGCAGAGTGTATATGACAGAGGCTTAAAGCATGGCTGTTCTCTCACTTCATACATGAGCATGCAGATCTATCTGTCAGCGGCTGAACTGAAGCATGTGTACATGCGAGGACGCCTCGTTAGAGGACACTGCTTAAAGGAGTAGTTCACTTTTAAAAAAAAACTTGTGCTGATAATTTACTCACACCAATGTCATCCAAGATGTCCATGTCTTTCTTTCTTCAGTCGAAAAGAAATGAAGGTTTTTGATGAAAACATTCCAGGATTTTTCTCCATATAATGGACTTCAATGGGGTCCAAACGGTTCAAGGTCTAAATGAGAGTTTCGGTGCAAACTGTTCAAAGGGCTTTAAACGATTCCAGACGATGAATAAGGGTCTTATCAAGTGAAACGATCGCTCATTTAATAAATAAATAACAAAGTTTAAGTTTTATAAGCTCAAATGGTGGCCTTGCTCTGTTCTGTGATGAGCGTTCGTGACTCTCCTGTTCGAACTCGTTCATCAAAATGAACGAATCTTTTTCCGAGTCAATTTATTTGTTTCGTTCGTTGAATGAACCAAATGATACGAAAAAAGATTTATTCTTATCTAGGACCCTTCAAGTCATGACTCGAAAAAAGATTTATTCATTTTGATGAACGAGTTTGAACAGGAGAGTCACGAACGCACAGAGCAAGGCAAGCATTTGAGCTTATAAAACTTTGTTATTTATTTATTAAAGGAGCGATCGTTTCGCTTGATAAGACCCTTATTCATCGTCTGGAATCGTTTAAAGCCCTTTGAACAGTTTGCATAGAAACTGTCTTTTGGACCTTGAACCGTTTGGTTCCCATTGAAGTCCATTATATGAAAAATCCTGGAATGTTTTCATCAAAAACCTTAATTTCTTTTCGACTGAAGAAAGAAAGACATGGACATCTTGGATGACATGAGGATAAATTATCAGCAAACATTGTTTTTAAAAGTGAACTACTACTTTAACACTGCTGACATCCTTTAGTTGTAGCAAACACAAACCTCAGAATTAAAAGAAAAAAAAGATATATAAATGTTTTTTTTTTTTATTGGTTATATGAATGTTAAGGGGAGATTCCATTTGATAATTTGGAAAAAAAAAAGTATGGTAACATTTTTAGAGAACATTCAAAATTAACAAGTATGACATTTAAAAAGTTTCAGTAAAGCAAATGATGCATAAATTATGTTTTTGCGCTATAACTTTGAGAATATCATTAAATACCAGATGACCAATGTTATCGGACGAACATTTGCTCATAACTTTGCCAATGCTCCCAATTAGCTTGAATATTATACTGACTTGATTCGAACTTTGAATATCTTTGGCTTTTAATTTAATCATATCAAGACTTGAGTAGCAGTAATGAAGCGTATAATCGAAATAATAAGATAATGAGAGAAAACTATACGTCGCTTGAACTTAGTCTCAAAGTGACGCATCATTAATTTGAATTAAGAGTAAGCGGGATTCTACATGTCCGCTCATGCTTTTATCCACAATTTACTTCCACACTAACTGTGTGAGTTCTTCTCCAACCTTCAAACAGCTGTTATCAGGTCAGAACAAGAGCGATGAGTGAGTCTGGATCTGATGAATGGAGCTAAAAAAGCAATGAGGTGATGAAGAGCAACAGTCACTTCCCAGAATGCACCTGTACACCTCCCGACTGGTGACATCACACGCCAGATGGGAGCAATTAGGAAATTGCATGATAAATAGAGATGCTTTTCTAAACCAGATGCTAAAATCACAGTCCGGTCACGTGAAGCGCATCATGCACTACATAGCAAATCTCCAAATGCGCAATTTTATCGCCCTGCGATATGCATTTTTAAAGTTAAATATTAAAGATAGCACAAAGTTGGAATTATTTAACCCCATTGCAAAAGTGTACCGACCTTTCAGCTGTTTCCAATGAACGAATCAAACAAGAGTAACTGAAATGGCTCAAAGCAGCAAATGTTTCAAGTGGTTTCTCCAAATTCAACTGAAAATGCAACTTTCAACGACCTCTGCAGTCTCAAAATTATTCAACCCCCTGAATAAAATCCCTCACAACAGCACAAATCTGCAAAACAGGTGTTGGTGTGTCTCAAGCACACATGATGCAACTATTCAAGGGCTTCATTAGGCGCACCAGGTGTGCTTGAGCTAGAAACTGTTGGAACGAATTCCGAAATTCGAATATAATTCGAATATTTAAAAAATCAATACTATTCGAATGCTGAAGTTACTATTCGAATATTGCTTTTATATATATATATATATATATATATATATATATGCCAACATGACATCATGACTTTTGCGTAAACATACACGCCACTTTCGAGTCAAGTGGCGTGTTATCTCTACGCATTTTGAGCTATCCGCGTGTATGCGTGTATGTCTACGCCATTAACGTCCGCGTCATTCCGTGTGTCCGTACACGCCGTCAAATGTACAGTCATAAACGCCATTAACCCCAGTGACGGTTAAGTTTAGGGACAGGGTTGAGGTAAGTCATATATTTATATAACGTTAAGTCAACGGCGTACATAAACACACTGAAAAGCGATTATGCGTCTTGATAGCACGCCAAAAATGGAAATACGAATTGGCGTGTCATACACACGCTACTTCATGAGATCAGTCTGTATTATGTATTGCGTTTTACTTATTTTTATACATCAAGTCAAACTAAATATAATATGTACTAAACTATAAAGTTCCCTTGGCCTTTTGGAATTAAAATATCCCCACATCATCACACACCTACACCTAGAGATTGGCATGGGGTACTTTCCATAAGATCATCTTTCAATGCAAATCAAACCAGCTATTAGGCTAACTGAAGTAAAACCACGCCAATCTCAAGGCATGGTGAAGGGTGAATGATGATGTGGGGATATTTTAATTCCAAAGGCCACGGGGACTTTATCAGGATGCATATTATCCTGGATCCATGAAATAACTGGCTTTTAAAAATAAAAATCTGCCTGACTCTATGGGAATTTAACATAGGGTGGCAATGACTTTTGCACCCTGTATTTTAAGGAAAAACATTTATTTATTTACGATACATTACTCATTCACAAAGAAAATTTGTGTCCTTAAAGGTTTCCTCATTTTTCTAATTAAGGCATTAAGATCAATATCCAAAAGATGATTTTTTACTCCTCTTTTTAGGCAATTTTAGCATGGGGGCAAACAATGTATAGAGGGACTTTGCAAAGCTTTTTCATGCACAAACAGCAACATTACACACTAAAGAAATGTGAACATGGAAAGAAGCCCTAAAAAAATTAAACGGCTGACTTTGAACTGAGAGTAATTGCATGCTCCATGTTTTCTCACAGCATTTTCCAGCCGTCAGCGGGGCCTTAATGGACACCCCACACAATGGCAACGCGTCCCTTCAGACCTCCACCTCTAACCTCAACGCCAAACCAGTGGATCCGGCAAACGAACCCAAGTACTCCACCGACGCCATCTGGCTGTGGGTGGCCGTCATTGCGACCGTTTCCAACATTGTGGTGGTAGCGGTGGTGTGTGCCTGTGCCTTTTAGACCCAGTAGTGTTCAAGAACACAGCCTGAACTCCTGATCCGTCACCCGTTTGCACCTTAGCACAGTATTTAGTATGCAAGCAACAACCTTCTGTCTCCTTTCTCCAAAGATGCATTTAAGCCAACTTAAAAGGCAGCTGAATGATCTTTTATTTTAAATTAATGACACGACACTTATTCTCCGATAGATTTGTCATGTTAGTTTCTTCATAAAATAGGTTTGCGTGGTTACATAAGCCAGCGTTGCGTAACATCCGTCAACTGTCCAGTTGTTGATCAACATGATAGAGTAAATCCCTGGGACATGCATGGATACGTGTGCATGTTTCCGAGAGTCAGTGCATGCTAAATTAGACAGATGGTGGTTGTCAGACGAGTCTATGCATTAACTGGCATTAGTTCACGCCGCTTCTGTCGTTTTGTCCACTCCTCTTTATTTCTACCTCTACCAATGGAGTCAACACAAGTTAGGCAATCTAGGGCCGATATATATGACACGTTACCATATTTGTCAGCAAATGTGAGCAATGTGATCGTACACGTGAAACTTTTTCATGTTTAGTACATTGAAATCAGTGTTTCCCATTTTTCACAAAATGACTTAGTCTATGCATGTTAAGCTTGAATAGGATAAGTGTTTTAACAACAAAACACATGACATTTAATTTAAGTCCTACTATAATACCAGCCACTCAAACCCACTCGTCTTCCATTTAATTGTTTCAGTCTCTTTTGTTAAAAGCATTAGCCCTGTCGACTTCCATCCGAGTTCATAGTTTAGTGTGTGAGAATGTGCTAAATAATATAAGTGCATGAATGAAGCTTAATCTCATCTTATGGGTTATAGATACAGATATGCCACCTCATTAATTCAATCAGAGCTCATTTTTCAACACCCAAAAGTCTACTTTTACTAATGGCCGGTCCACAGTTACTAATGGTCGGCTGGATCTCTGAACTGAGAGCGATTAATCAAACGGTTCAGGTTCAGAGGTTTAGTCGCTCTGTATTATTACGCCCGAGTCGGAGTTATGCGTGACCTCATTTTAGGGCTTTAATTCAGAGATGATATAGATAGTGTTCTCTGACAGTCCTAACCCTTTATTGCACACAATTGTCTTGACATTAGTGCTGTCAAACGATTAATCGCGATTAATCGCATCCAAAATAAAAGTTTTTGTTTACATAATGTGGGTGCACTGTGTATAATTATTTTGTATATATATATATATATAAATACACACACACATGCATGTATATTTAAGAAAAAAAATGTTATTTATATATAAAATATGTATATTTATATATAATGTAAATTATATATAAATCTATATACAGTATATGAAAACATTTCTTAAATATATACAAGCATGTGTGTGTATTTATATATATATGATAATTATACACAGTGCACCCACATATATTATGTAAACACAAACTTTTATTTTGGATGCGATTAATCGTTTGACAGCCCTACTTAGCATATATCAAAAAATTAATTTTTACGTTTTACTTTCTATTCATCAAAGAAAATCAGTTTCCACCGAAATATGAAGCAGCACAACTGTTTTCAGCATTGATCATAATCAAATCAGCATTTTCGTAACCGCTTTCATTTGGTTAAATGATTAAATGTAGATATTAGTAATAATGCTTGGGATAAATTCTATTTTACAGTATTCTCGCGTGTAAAACAGATATTTGAAATTGTAATAATATTTCACAATATTACTGTTTTTACTGATCAAATCAATGCAGCTTTGGTGAGCACACTTCTTTAGAAAAGCAAGTTGTGTGTTAAAGCCAGTCTATAAATCTTTACAGATATCCACCGCTCCGCTTTGCTCCGTGGTGAAGCCGGTGAAGGGTTGCCTGTGTTTTCCTTCAGGGGTTTGGGAACGGGGCTGTGGTGTTTTTCTGGCCATAGTTTGATCTCAGAAATATAGCACAGCCTTAACACCATATGTGTGCTTGAATCCGGGGTCAATGGAGACGCAGGCGTCCATCACACACACACTCAACTACACCGCAATGTGCCTTAGGGAACATAACGCTGCCCATCCGTGCGCTCCGGTGTGGACACAGAGGGATTGATCGGTCTCATTTTGGAGGTGAGCTTCCTTTAAATTCGTTATAGTCATTTTTAAACTTCATTTACTGGCAGCTCTTCTGCATTGACCTCAGGCAGGACCAGACGGATTCTACTTTCAGAGACATCGAGCGCGGATCACGAGGTTACGTTTGTGTAAAGACCGAAGGATGGACGGGGAATGGATTATAATCTTAGAAAGATATGCAACATTAGCACACAGTTCTGACTGGTCAATTGCATTACGCATAATGATTTATACACTGTTCACACTAAAAAAAAAAATGCTGGGTTGTTTTAAACCAATTTTGGGTCAAATATGGACAAACCCAACCATTGGGTTAAATATGTGATTTAAAAATGTATCCCAATGGCTGGGTTTGTCCATATTTGACCCAAAATTGGGTTAAAACAACCCAGCATTTTTAGAGTGTACACACTGGGTTGTTTCAACACAACTTTGTGTCAAATGTGGAGAAACTCAGCTGTTGGGTTAATTTTTATAATTAAAATTAACCCAACGTTCAGGTTTGTCCATATTTGACCTACAATTTTTTTTAGAGTGTACACTACTGGTACAAAGTTTAAAATAATTATGAATTTTTAAAAATTGTCTCGTCTACTAGCTGAGGACACATTTACTTGAATCATACAGTACACTCTAAACAATGCTGGGTTGTTTTAACCCAAATTTGGGTCAAATATGGACAAACCCAAATGTTGGGTTAAAAATGTATTTTAAAATTTTAACCCAACTTCAACGGTACATTTTTTTAAAATACATTTTTAACCCAACATTTGGGTTTGTCCATATTTGACCCAAATTTGGGTTGAAACACCCCAGCATTTTTTAGAGTGTAAAAACAGTAATACTGTGAAATTGGATTATCATTTTAATATATTTTTATATCATTTATTTTTTATATAATGTATATTTTTATATTTTTTTAACAGTAATTTGTTACTGTGATCAATGTAATACACTTATTTGGTTCCAAAAAAATATGAATCAGCACAAAAGTTTTAAACATCGATATGTTTCTTCAGCAGAAAATCATCATATTAGAGTGATTTCTGAAAGACTGGAGCAACGATGCTGGAAATAATAATGAATGAATTACAGCGTACTCTATATTCACACACAGAACAGCAGTTTTAAATCGTAATAATATTTCACAATATTACTGTTTTTACTGTATTTCAGATTAAATAAATGCAGCCTTTGTGAGAATAATACACTCTAAAAAATGCTGGGTTGTTTCAACCCAAATGTTGGGTTAAAAATACAATAATAAAATTTACAATTGAAAGTGAAAGATGAAGTTGGGTTAAAATTTGAAATTACATTTTTAACCCAACATTTGGGTTTGTCCATATTTTACCCAAACTTGGGTTAAAAGAGTAGCTTTCAAAAACTTTTGACAAAAAAAAAAAAAATCATGATTCCAAACGTTTGACCAATAGTGTATATTTGAATAAATGTGTAATAATAATTGGTGCCATTTGCTAATTTTAAAAAAATAAGCTCCATTTAATTTCATGTCCATTAATTTGGTTAGTAGCTGTGTAATTAGAGAGATAGTGTACAGTCACATGTCTGTATTTTGTGATAATGACCATGAAAACGATCTTGCATTTTTGCTTTCAACCATTGAACTGGCCTCGAATCCATTCTGCAATAAAGAAAAGATACCCACAGTTGTAAAGAGCAAGGCCGTGATGTTTGATTTTCGCCCATGATTTAAAACATCTTGACACTATTATTATTATGCATCATATATCCTAGGCTGTGTTCGCACGGAGATGTTTGCGGTCTCTCCTGACCCTTTAACACGTCTCTTCTTGTCTTTCAGATCGAAAGGAACATGTTGCAGCCTAAAGGTTGCTTGTATTCGAGCATATTCTCACAACAATAAGATGCTTTGAGACACTTTGATGCAACGGCACAATGGGAACCTGCTTTAAAGACACTCAGAAGTGAAGGAGCTTGTTTGATTATCAAGTGAATTCCTGTTGGGGAAACGAAGCAGATTCATAATCTCATCATGCTCTGAATATCTGTAAATGTTAGGTTTTTTTTTTTTTTTTTTTTTGCTTGTTTCTTTTACAGTTGAATAACAATATGCAAATGTGGGTTAAACATTACTTTTGAGTTATTTGCGTGTGATGGAGACTCAAAGTGAATGAACAACCAATTTAAAAAACTGTTTTTAGGACTGTCATTGACACAAAATATAGTTTTAATATTATTAAAAATAGGTATCTAATAGTAGATTGTTTTATATGCATTTGGAAATTAATAAACAAATAAATGCAAAGTAAATGAAATTATATATAAATGGAGAAGATGCACTTTATTTATACTAGTCGGTAGAAGGAGAGTGAGTATAATTATGATTTTCATTCAAACATCAGCTGTTAACACATTGCATGTCCATCTGTTTGCTCCTTATTACTATTGAAATGTGTGAATGATTGACTTACACCAGATGATCTTTTGTCATGATGCCAGCACAGCAATACAGCATTGTTTCACATGCAAAATCCAGTCAAAGTCATCACAGAATGCACTGTTAATGAGAAAAACGGGGGACAGTTGAGCTCATCTATCTTTATATGAATTACTAAAAAAAACGTATTGAAAATTACTTATCACCTTATAAACAACAGCCATGAAGTGTCAGAATATGTCTCGCTTTACCTGGATTCAAAGTGATCTGACCTGAACACCACCTCTATCTTTAACTATAGTATTATAGCGCATTATTATAGCACATGATCTTGATAATTGTACCCTTTTAATTCATGCTATTTTTGTTTGTATGAAGGTCAAACATAAAAGTGATTTCCTCTTTCCACTTGTGAATCCAGTGTTTAGATGTGATTGATACTAGCATGTTGGCAAATATCTCCCTTCTGCTGTAATTTTTATGCAAGTGTCATTGTCTATACTGTACATACAAAATGTGTAAAAAGGATTCCTCCATGTATTTTTTTCCAATGTTTGTATAATAAGTTATACTCACAGTACAGTCCCTTTTTCCCCATTAATAATATCGGACACCACCAAAAAGCTTATTTATTTGTCATTTTTACTTTTTGAACCTGTAGTAAAAGCTTAAAAAAACTATTTAAGGAAGTTTTATCAAGGCTGCTTTTGTCTTTTTTTTTTTTACAGTATCTTCAAGAACCAGTTTGTTTACTCGTATCAAGTGTCTACTGTTTAGTGGTGATGTTTTTCTACACAATTTAAGTGTAGTGTTCGTTGGGAACGAGTGCATACCGTGTTGTGTTTACTCCTTCACGTTTGACTTGAATGACCCGTGTGTGTGTCCGCTGTCTGGGAGGCTTGAGCATCTGCTGCGAAATCATACTGTCTATGTGCGAAATTATAATACTCCGATGGATTTCACGCAGCCGCCATTTCGACATCGCTTCAGTGGGAACAAAACCGGAAGTGTCGGTTTTAATCATAGGAGTCGCGAATTTGATGGCGTATTGTTGTTTTAATGTAGAAATTATTTATTCTAAAAATGTGCACACATTTCTTTCATAATTTAGACTATATACAGTCAAATTCGTTTATAAATAAAATATTTTTTCATAATTCAGAACGTAAAAAAAGAAGTAGGAACTATATACATATCCTATATTGGATATTAACACCCAATAGTGTAAATCGCGGGGTTTCTTCTTCTTGTACTTCTGTTTTTTCTTTCTTCTTGTACTTCCGGGTTTCTTCCCACCTCAGCCTCAAAATGGTGGCTGCGTGAGACCAGTGTATACGCACAACAAACAAAGCCAGAAATAATAAAGGAATAATAAATTAAATTTAAGTTAAATAACTAAAGAAATAATAAATTAAATTATCCAACACTAGCTAGCTTTCTCTGTCACACATTAGTTTTCCCTCTCACAGTTCACCATCAACCTCCAAAGAAGATAGGAAAAGCAGGCCATTCCCATTTGCCCCAGAAGAAAAGACAAACCTGTCCTCTCAAATTTGCCTTGTAATTTACCCAGGACAGTTTGAGTAAAATGCTGGACCAGACCCGGTCATCTGGATCAATTGATTGTGTGCCGTGCCATTAAACTACAGTCATTTCTGTCTCTAATCACTGAGTTTTGTAATCACACAATCTGTTTTTCCACACTGCTACTAAATATAGAGGCGGAAGCCAAATCTAATTTGAACATGATTGGGGATTACTATCTTTATCTCATTTTCAAAACCTGCTTTTGATGGGTAGAAGGAGATTATTTACCAATTTACAGTATTTCCATTTAAATGTGTTTTAACGGTGCATAAAAAGTTTGGATTTAGTTCGTTTATTGTCATTGAGTTTCCATTCATTCTTTGGGGGGGGGGGGAGTGTTGCGTAAAGATTCTTTTTGGAATGTTTGGAACGATCTGGAACTTATTTGAACCAACGGCTGGATTCTTTTCCATTCTACTCTCGTGATGACCTCAAAACCCTTTTATCTCCAGCCTTATATATTCTGTTTATTCACCATCCTCAAGGACCATCAACTTCTCGTCATAACATCGAGTGACTCAACAGCTGGTCTGTCTCATTCTACAGGGTCGTTTAATCTCTGTGATAACGTTCAAGTTCATGCCGCCCACAGACTGGAACATTTAAAGTGCGATTAATGGCATTTCGCCTACAAAAGAGTTTTATTATAGACCTATATATATCTTCATTACTGCATAGCAATGTAAACAAAGCAGCTTTTCTGTGGGTCAGTGCAGCAAATTTATGTGACCAACTTGAATAGATGCAAAATATGCGAGAAAAATAGACTTTTTTCACTCCTATCACGTGGATTTCTATTTGAATGATTTGATTTCTTCTCGAAATATTGCAGAACAACGGTGTGTTATTGGGAGCCTTGTTTTCTCAAAAGTTGTGGCATTGTTTGCTTAGTAAAATATGCATGTGATTTCTATCTAGGCCTATACAAAGTGCATGCTGGCATAACATCACTAGAGTGGCTTCAAAACCCATTTGAAACTAGTTAAAAAAAAAAAGAAAATCTTTTCATGACCAGACAATGAACACACTCCAGATATAAGGACGCAAATGAGAAGCAGCTCTTAAAAGTCATATTATTCAGGAAGTCCTTCTTAGAAATGCAGCTCTTTAAGCGTCGGCCAAAACACACACTGCCACGTTCATCTTCTCTATCTGCTGTGTTAGGGAGTGTAGGTCACGTTGACAGCAGTCATTAAGTTACCCAAGACGCAGTTTCCCAGAAGGACTCCACATGGTGTGGCGCTGAATCACCAGGTTCAGTTTACTGGACTTTCTTCCACAAATGCTCTTTCGCCTCTCACAGACACGAGATATGGATCAAAACTTTGTTATGCTCTTTTAGTCCAAGTTTATTAAGTCCTTGGCAGACATTCATTGGCAAAGACATTCAAAGCAACTGAAATAGTGTTGTATTTTATTAGTTACATATACTCTTAAAAATGTATTGGCGTCAATGGTTCAATGATGAACCTTGGGAGTCTTTCCACGCCACAAACGGTTATTTATAGAAGAAAATGTTCCTTAGATTATTAAAATGTTGTAGAAAAAAATGGTTCTTTGGGGAAGGTTCTTACGCAATATTGTAAAACCCCACTTAAATTTTAAGGCTGTGCATGCAATGATTAAATTTAATTTCCAAAACACAAATCTAATCAGAGCAATTGGGGTAATATGAAACAAGAAACTGCCAAAATCCTCAGACTGAACATCAACAGCACAAAACAAGGCATCATATAATCTCTGAAAGTCTTTTCAAGGATTGTGACAGATTAGCTTCAAGTCTAGTTTTTCCACCGTGTCAGTCAAGTAAAGAATCATACAAAACCACCAACAGAAAACTAAACATTTATCCTAGACCAAATCCAGTCTTTGTCGTTTTGTGATTTGTGTAGGCACCGTTGATGCAGTGAAGGAACCTCGAGCTCTTGATCTGTGCCTATACATGAGAACAGATGCTCCTTATGTGTCTGACATGGGAATCAAAAACAGATGAGAGACACAACCACATTTCATCTGAGTAACGTATATATATTTAGAGCAGGCAGAGAGAAAATTCTGCTCTGTTTCATACCAAGCTGCCTATTATACAGTACTTTAAGACATTTGAGCCAATTATGTAAGACTTACTTATATGCGATTCTATTATGTAGTATGTAGCCTACTGCACTGATAAGCATTTCAAAACTTAATTCTTTTCTTACAATGTACACTTAAAGGAGTTGTTCACTTTTAAAAAACTTTTGCTGATAATTTACTCACCCCATGTCATCCAAGATGTCCATGTCTTTCTTTCTTCAGTCGAAAAGAAATTACGGTTTTTGATGAAAACATTCCAGGATTTTCTCCATTTAATGGACTTCAATGGGAACCAAACAGTTCAAGGTTCAAAAGACAGTTTCAGTGCAAAATCTTATCAAGCGAAACGATCGCTCATTTAATACAATAAACAGCAAATTTTAAGTTTTATAAGCTCAAATGCTCGCCTTGCTCTGTTCTGCGATGCGCGTTCGTGACTCTCCTGTTCAAACTTTTTTCGTGTCATTTGGTTTATTCAACGTATGAACCGAAATTAACTTTGTTATGAGCTATCATTTTGCTTCATAAGACCCTTATTCATCTTCTGGAATCGTTTAAAGCCCTTTGAATAGTTTGTAGTTTGCACTGAAACTGTCTTTTGGACCTTGAACCGTTTGGTTCCCATTGAAGTCCATTATATGGAGAAAAATGCTGGAATGTTTTCATCAAAAACCTTAATTTCTTTTTGAATGAAGAATGAAATACATGGACATCTTGGATAGGGTTGGGTCGAGAATCGAGTATCGATTAGAACCGGGACTAACTTTTCGTTTTTCCTGAATCGTTCAAAAGTTAAAATTTCGATTCCTTGTTTGGATATTCACACTCCGCCGACCAGAAGAAGAAACCGCTGAACAACACCAACGAAGAAGCGTCTACCGGAAGTGTTGGCATAACCGCGCGAGTCGAACATGAGTAGCTTACGTCGGCGGTCCAAAGTGTGGCTTCACTTTTATAAAAATAACAAAATCTCGGCAAAATGCAAAATTTGTGACAAAAAAGGAGTATTTCCTTCAGAAAGACCGTTGGTTAGCAAGGTTAGCTAAACTTTTTTGACCCTGCCTCTTAAAAGAATCGGAATCGAGAATCGTTGGGAACCGGAATCGAAACAAGGAATCGGAATCAGAATCAGAATCGTTCAAATTCAAATGATACACAATCCTAGTCTTGGATGACATGGGGGTGAGTAAATTATCAGCAAAAGTTTTTTTAAAAGTGAACTACTCCTTTAAGTGTACTAATAAAGTTTTTTTTCCAGTCATATTATACTATCTTCAAAGTTTTTATATGTATACTTCAAAGAGAGTGCACTACAAGTTTATGTAAGCTACTCCAAATAGGTCACTGGGTCAGTGAGTAGCAGTTTCTGTTAGGATGCAAAATCAAATCAGACAGTGTGTTTGCAAAAGAGCCAGTAGACACGAGACCCGGATCCTGTAGAGACAAACCTCATGAACCCTAATGAAAGCGATGTTGCATCATACTAAAAATGTCTTTTAGCGCAAAATGTAACATGGGAGGTTGAAGATTCACACAGCCAATCAAAGAGAGTAACATGCACCGGATTTATAGGACAATTACTTAGCGAGATGAAAGGAGAGAGAGAGGCATTCGGGGGAGGGAGGCCGCAAGCGTTCAGGCCAGCCGCAAGAAGAAGGAATGAGAGAAAGCGAGGGAAAAGAGGGAAAGGCAGAGGAGGAGACAGGGTGGAAAGAGGGAGGGGAGAGCGAAGTGTGTGTTTGTAAAGATGTGTACGTGTGTGTTGAATGAGTGGGCCTTGTGTAGCAGTGTCCCGGCTGTCTAGAGCCACATGTGTGTTTGTGTGTGTGTGCACATGTGTGCGGGAGACAGAACCACTAACTAACCCCATTGGTGTTTCTCAAACCCAGCACAAGCCACCTTTGTACGCAGACACGTGTGAGTTTTCGCCTGTGCAATGAGAGGAATGACAGTGTGGAGAGCTCAATGCTGGAGTCTGCCGGCGCTCCTGATCCTGATCTCTCCGCAGGGAAATGCCCACCCGCAGTGCCTGGACTACAAGCCTCCGTTCCAGCCTCTCGAGCCCCTGCTCTTCTGCAAGGAGTACGCCAAATTTGGATGCTGTGACTTAGACAGGGATAACCAAATCTCCCAGCGCTTCTACCGGATCATGGATTACTTCGATCATTCGGGATTCATGGCCTGTGGGAAGTACATCCGCAGTATTCTTTGCCAGGTGAGTCTCAGGTCAGGAATTAAATAACAGCGTGTGGATGTTTTAACTTTAGCCCATTGAATTCTCTGTATACACTCTCAGACAAAAAGGTACAAAAGCTGTCACTGGGGCTGTACCTTTTCAAAAGGTACACTTTTGTACCCAAAGAGTGAATATTGGTACCTTAGTGTACATATTAGCACCTAAAATGGACATATTACCACCTAAAAATGACATATTAACACTTAAAATGTACATATTAGCACCTAAAATGGACATATATTTCCACCTAAAAATGACATATTAACACTTAAAATGTACATATTACCACATAAAATGTACATATTAGGACCTAAAATGGACATATTCACTACTGAAATGGATATATTAGCACCTAAAATGTACATATTAGTACCTAAAATATACATATTAACACCTAAAATGTACATATTAACACCTAAAATGTACATAGTACCTAAAATGTACATATTAACACCTAAAATGTACATATTAGTACCTAAAATGTACATATTACCACCTAAAATGTACATATTAGGACCTAAAATGGACATAATAGCTCCTGAAATGGATATATTAACACCTTGCACATATTAGTACCTAAAATATACATATTAACACCTAAAATGTGCTTATTAGCACCTAAAATGCACATATTAACACCTAAAATGTACATAGTACCTAAAACGTACATATTAACACTTAAAATGTACAGATTATACCTAAAATGTACATATTACCACCTAAAATGTACATATTAGGACCTAAAATTGACATATTAGCTCCTGAAATGGATACATTAGCACCTAAAATGTACATATTAGCACCAAAATGTCCATATAAACACCTAAAATGTACTTAGTAGCTCATGAAATTGACAAAAGTTTACCTTTTTTTAAAGGTACAGCCCCAGTGACAACTTTTGTACCTTTTTTTTCTGAGAGTGTAATATAGAGACTTAGAAGACAGGATTATTGCATAAATTAAATATTGAATAATTAAGTCGAATTACTCATTCTGTTTTGATGCAAGTGATGATATTTCGTCTCATTCGCCAGAGGAAGTTACATCATTGCGTAAGTTACATCACTTTTGTTTTGACTTTGCATTTCGGCTGGATGACTTCTGCATTAGTAATGACTGGGCTATTTTTAGGAATGATGACATGAGATATCACGCTCTAAAAAATGCTGGGATGTTTTAACCCAATTTTGGGTAAAATATGGACAAACACAGCCACTGGGTTACATTTTTAAATTACATTTTTAACCCAATGGCTGGATTCGTCTATATTTTACCCAAAATTGGGTTAAAACAACCCAGCATTTTTTAGAGTGCACTATTTACACTTCAGTCTTAAAAATAAACGCTCACATGATCAGTCGAAGTTAATATGTGTCACAGTTAATATGTGTCTGAGTGTTGGCATTCGGGACATACCAACCACAACTAGTGTCTGAGTGTTAGTCACCTACACTCTAAAAAATGCTGGGTTGTTTTAACCCAATTTTGGGTCAAATATGGACAAACCCAAACGTTGGGTTAAAACTGTCATTGGAAAAATGTAACCCAATGGCTGGGTTTGTCCATATTGACCCAAAGTTGGGTTAAAACATCCCAGCAATGTTTAGAGTGTACATAATTGGATTAAATGATGCTATTTGATTAGATATGGTTTTGAGATTGCAGTGGGATTTAGGTTGGCAAAGGGAACCCCTGATTTATTTGACTACTTAGTGGTGAAGCTGAGCTCAATGATTGCCTTTGTTGGGACATTTAACCCAGATACAGGGAGTCGCTTGTGTTCTCCAACCTGCAGGGAAGGAAAATATATGCTTCCTCTCACCAGGCATAGGATGTATCATATTCCTGTGCAAAGGTCACGGCAACAATGATATTAAATATATATATATATATATATATATATATATATATATATATATATATATATATATATATATATATATATATAGAGAGAGAGAGAGAGAGAGAAAGAAAAAAAGTCGGAAAAGCTACTAAATATTCATACACTCTGAAAATGTTGGGTTGTTTTAAACCAACTTTGGGTCAAATATGGACAAACCCAAACTTTGGGTTAAAAATGTAATTAAATGTAACCCAATGGCTGGGTTTGTCCATATATGACCCAAAGTTGAATTAAAACAACCCAGCAATTTTTAGAGTGTAATACATCAGGATTACCACATAGGAACTAATTAAGAGTCTGTAAGGTTAATGTATTAGTTCATACATTAATTCTTTTTAATTAAATACATAATTATGGATTATTTAATATGTTAATTACCAGAATGAGCCATGGCCTTGTATTTCAACTTCCAGATAATATGCATTAATACATGATTAATTACTTCATTGTTAGTGCAAATTCATGTGCAAATTACTACAATGACTAGTTAATAATGATGTGCCCCATCAAGTAAAGTCATAACATAATGATACCTTTGCAAATCATTAGCTAATGATTAATTAAAGCAGACAACTAGAAGTTTGAAGTGCATAGCTTTGACTAATTGTGCTAATTAACGCATTAATTTACACTATTAGTTAATAAAATATGTTATTAAGGAATTAATACACAATGACACATTGAATTCATAGCAATTCCTGTGTTACTTAATCTATTAATCTGATATTTGCTGCAATTCAGAGGGTGCAAAGCACTTTTGCAAAGCTCATTTTATTGCATAAATCAGTCTTATTCTCAGACATGATCTTTTAGACACCCTCTTGAGGTTTATAATGTTATCACAGACCACAAATGTTTGGCATTTCAACAGAGAAAAGCTCCAAGCTAAAGCTGTAAACTCATAATTGCCTAAGAGTGAATGGCACAAACATATAAGCTAATGGATTTGAGTTGCGTAGAGTGGGGCAAATGTGTTGATGAGTGAAACCCTGCTGAGACAATCTGTTGAACCGAATCCATCAGTGGATTGAGATTGTGATCTCCAACAGAGTCTCATAATTACAGAAACATATACACACAATTACATGAGGGACAGAAAAAGAGGAACACAATGACTGGACAAAATCTCACAATACACTCTTAAAAATGCTGGGATGTTTTAACCCAATTTTGGGACAAATATGGACAAACTCAAACATTGGGTTAAAAAATGTCATTCAAAAATGTAACCCAGTGGCTGGGTTTGTCCATATTTGACCCAAAATTGGGTTAAAACAACCCAGCATTTCTTAGAGTGTATAGGTTCAGAAGGGATGGATTTGAAGATTTGGTGCTTTTTCAGCATTGTTTACGTGTTTAATATAACCTCGCATGCAGTTTAAACATTCAATGTAACACCTCAACTAATCTTATCATCTGATTTTACTTAATATATCATATAATTCTGTTATTAGTCATCTGAGGGTGATCTTTTACCACATGTCCTCAGAAATCATGTCCCATGATGACTTACAGTTTTTATTAGGGCTGAAAACTACAGTGACATTTTGTAGATTCAGCTATACACACTCGTTTCAATTTTTTCCCTCTATTCTAGCAGGATATTACATAACCATGAGTGCTCTTTAGGAAATGCTGGACTCATTTATACCACATAAAATAGGTTCATATTTCATTTGAAATGCAATCAAACATCACTAGAGGGGCCTGAAAGATTACTCATCTGCATCTCGGCTATGTTACAAAGTCTGCAATGTGTTACGAGCGAGATACCCCGTCGATCCAAACCACTTTCTGGTCCATTGTTTGTTTAATGTCACTGTAGTAATCTCAGACGATTCCCATTCCCGAGCCGGCAGTGTCATTGCCAAGGCTGGTTGAGTCCTCTGATGGGTGTGGTGTTGTGGCTAAGGCATAATGAAGGCTTGGATGGTCCAAAATCTCCAAAAGTCACTGTATTTATAGCTCACACCATCATGACCAGCTGCTGGATTGAATCCCGGGATCCCGACGGCAGAGAAGACGTGCAGAGTGCCACGTTTGCCAGACTATGAGGATGGAAATGAAAAGGCTTACACAGCAAATACATTTCGGATGAATTAGCTATTTGAGCGTTTATAGGGTTAACTGAAGGTTTATTGATGATATGGCAGCAAGTCAGTGTTTATGCCCAATGACAGGATGCAGAAAAAAATATTTTAAACCTGGCTTTATCTAATAG